>OY660887.1:15092500-15229265 GCA_962446985.1 Xyrichtys novacula | reverse complement strand
GTTCAAAAAAACCACAAACTCAAGTTCAAACACGACACAACCTCAAGTTCAACAAAAACCACAAACTCAAGTTCAACCAACACATGATTCTCACGTTTAAAAATTTTCAGAACCTCAAGTTCAAAAAACACACAAATTCAAGTTAAACAAATAACAGGAATGCAAGTTCTGAAACGACACAAACTCAAGTTCTGAAACGACACAAACTCAAGTTCAACCAACACCCAAATCTCAAGTTTAACAATTGCCACAACCTCAAGTTCAACAAACACACAAACTCAAATTCAAACACACAACAAACTCAAGTTCAAACATGACACAAACTCAAGTTCAAAAACTCAAGTTCAGCCAATACCCAATTCTCAAGTTTAACAATTTCCAAAACCTCAAGTTCAAAAGCAACACAGACTCAAGTTCAAAAACACCACAAACTCAAGTTCAAACACGACACAAGCTCAAGTTCAACAAACCCCTCAAACTCAAGTTCAAACACGACACATGCTCAAGTTCAACAAATCCCATAAACTCAAGTTCAACAACTGCCACCAAGTAAAGTTCACTAAAAACCATAAACTCAAGTTCAACAATTGACAGAAAACTTAAGTTCAAAAAACACACAAAATCTAGTTCAAAAACACCACAAACTCAAGTTCAAACATGACAAAGTCAAGTTCAACCAACACTCAAATCTCAAATTAAACAATATCCAAAACCGCAAGTTCAAAAACAACAGAAACTCAAGTTCAAACACGCCACAAACTCAAGTTCAACAAATGTAAAAGTTTTAAGTTCAACCAAAACCCAAATCTCAAGTTTAACAATTTCAACAACCTCAAGTTCAAAAACAACAGAAACTCAAGTTCAAACACGAGACAAACTCAAGTTCAACAAACACACAATCCTCAAGTTCAACAATTGCCACAACCTAAAGTTCAAAAACACCCCCAACTCAAGTTCAAACAAGACACAAACTCAAGTACAACAAACGCCACAAACTCAAGTACAACAAACGCTACAAACTAAAGTTCAGTGAAAAATACAGACTCAAGTTCAACAATTGCCACAAACTCAAGTTCAACAAATGACCTAAACTCACATTTAACAATTGCCAAAAACTCAAGTTCAACAAACTCAAGTTTAAAAATTGCCACAAACTCAAGTTAAAAAATGCTGAAACTGAAGTTCAACGAACACCACAAACTCAAGATCAACAAATTTCAAAGTTTGAAGTTCAACAACACCCAAATATCAAGTTTAACAATTGCCACAACCTCAAGTTCAACAAACACACAAACTCAAGTTCAAAAACACCACAAACTCAAGTTCTTAACAACACAAACTCAAGTTCAAAAAACACACAAGTTCAAGTTCAAAAACACCCCAAACTGAAGTTCAAACATGAAACAAAGTCAAGTTCAACCAAATCCCAAATCTCAAGTTCAACAATTTCCACAACTTCAAGTTCAAAAACAACAGAAACTCAAGTTAAAACACGCCACAAACTCAAGTTCAACAAAGACACAAACTCAAGTTCAAAAACACCACAAACCCAAGTTCAACCAACACCCAAATCTCAAGTTTAACAATTGCCACAAAACTAAGTTAAAAAACCACACAAACTCAAGTTCAAAAACACCACAAACTCAAGTTCAAACATGACACAAACTCAAGTTCAACGAACACCCAAATCTCAAGTTCAACAATTGCCACAACCTCAAGTTCAAAAACAACAGAAACTCAAGTTAAAACACGCCACAAACTCAAGTTCAACAAAGACACAAACTCAAGTTCAAAAACACCACAAACCCAAGTTCAACCAACACCCAAATCTCAAGTTTAACAATTGCCACAAAACTAAGTTAAAAAAACCACACATACTCAAGTTCAAAAACACCACAAACTCAAGTTCAAACATGACACAAACTCAAGTTCAACCAACACCCAAATCTCAAGTTTAACAATTGCCACAACCTCAAGTTCAAAAACAACAGAAACTCAAGTTCAAACACGAGACAAACTGAAGTTCAACAAACACACAAACTCAAGTTCAATCAATACCAATTCTCAAGTTTAACAATTTCCACAACCTCAAGTTCAACAAACTCAAGTTCAAAAATTGCAAAAAAATCAAGTTCAAATATGACACAAACTCAAGTTCAACCAACACCCAAATCTCAAGTTTAACATTTGCCAAAACCTCAAGTTCAAAAACAACACAAACTCAAGTTCAAACACGCCACAAACTCAAGTTCAACAAACACACAAACTCAAGTTCAAAAACACCACAAATTCAAGTTCAAACATGTCACAAACTCAAGTTCAACAAACACAGAAACTCAAGTCAACCAATACCCAAATATGAAGCTTAGCGTTAAGGGGTGTTCAGACCAAACGCGACTTCGGTGACGTCGGCGATGGCTCCCAATGCAAGTCTATGGACAGCCGCGACCTGACGCGACTTGGCGACCGCTGGCTACCTGCGTCGCGTTGCCGAGGTTGCGTTGCCGAGGTCGCAGGACGCCAAGTCTCGTCGCTCCCAAAGTTCAAATATTTGAACTGGGCTACGGGATGTATATATGAGGGAATAAAGGAGGGAGATGGAAGGTAGGAGAAGCGGGTCAGCAGCGACCAGCCGTGTCCTGCGACCGCAGCTTTGGACCTAGTGTGAACACACCAGAGCACCACGCGACGCGACGCGACCTGGTCGCGGCTGCAATTACACCTAATCCGCGGAGCCAAATCCTTGCAGGTACTGACATTAGTCTTGCTGTGCTCAGACTACAATGATAGACGCATTGTGGATTGCGGAGATGAGCCTGTGATGCTTAAATATCGTGATGCCCGGCTGTTTAAATCTCCGACCTTGGCTGAATTCATAGCTTTCGGCGTATTTGTAGATGTCATATGTAAAGTGTTTTCAGCACGCAGAACTGAACTGGACACATATCTCGCCATTATTTCTGATTCAGCCATGACATAGGGAGGATCATTATTCTAGGAACATTACAAATCATTTTCAGCAAAGCTGCTAAGTACATTCAAAGATTCAGCCAAAGACTTGATCAGTCCGTAGTCGACCTGGCTCTAATCAGTTAACAATTCACCGAGCATCAAGCTTTTTCCTGCTTAATCTGCGGGTCTTTCTCTCACCTGGAGGTGAAAGTAAGCCATTACGCAGCAGTACGCCATTTCGGGAAGACATAATCAGCTGTTTAAAGTTTTCACCCCTGTCATGTATCTAGGCTTAGTCTGTTGCTGCACATCAGTCTGCACTCTGCGTTATAACCGAAGTAATCCAATAGGACCATGCCGCTTGAGAGTGAGTGGTATTTGCTTACAAATAAACTCCAAGTGGGAGCACCAGTGCGCACTTTTGATTGGACGCTGGTTGCCTAGGTGCAGGGGCCCACCTTCCGCCTTTTGCGGAAGGAGGGAACTTTTAAAGAGTCAGCTGCTTCAATCTTAATGCAGAAATAAGACAAAATGCAGAGGTAATAATAATAATAATAATAATAATAATAATAATAATAATAATAATAATAATAATTTTATGTTTAAGAGAGAGATACAGCAGATGATGATACTGTGGCATCGGAGTCAGCAACTCGCTTAACTTGGGTGTGCTCCTCTTGTACAAAGTCTACGGGTACAGTACCTGGAGGAACCTTATCCTACCTTGTCCACCCCTGCCCACACCTCTAATCGGTGCCCTAAAACTGTGGCTACAGGCCAACCACCCAAGCCTCTCTAAGCCTACTACTCGGAGAAGCCAAGTTACTCCAGGGACGGGCATCTGAAATCAGCATGCCCATGACGCACCCACCTGGTAAAACGGGAAAGAACAAAGCTGTCTACTCTGTCAAATGTCCTTGAGCCAGGGAAGGCACTGGCAAAGCATCCCAACGGCTGTTCGTGAAGCCATTCATTCAGACTGTGTTAGTCTGAGTGCAGCCTTGCAATCCTTAGTGCTCTCTGTTGACAGCTACTTGAGAGCTGGTTAAGCAAAATCAGCATTAAAGTTTATACGATTCTGCATGGTCTCACTTTACCTCTTTTGTACCACCTTCTCTGTAGCCCCAACGCCCTAAATATATCCATTGTATGTGCTTTAATAGTCCACAGTTTTGAATCTCGCACTTTTTTTCTTCTTCTAATATTTCCAAAACTAACTCTGTCTTTGTTCTTTATCCTCCATGTCCCGCTGCCTGAGAGGCCGGCCACTGGCCAGCCACTAAGAGTCTCTCTTTGCCACTGAAGAAGGGAAACCTATATCCAGATTGCAGCTTTCTGCTCACCTCTGCCTGCTCTGCCAATCCTGTTGGCTCCTACCTGAGTACAACTCTACGCATTCACCACGCATAGGCACAGCTACAACTGCATCTTCCATCGTCCCCGTCTCGACGCTCAAGGCTACGGGTCAATGGTCCCGATCAGCCTTTGAATGATACCTCAGGCCCAAGGCTAATATATTATTATTATTATTAGAATATTCCTATGCTCGATTAGCTACAAAAAAAAAAATGCTGCTGCTCCTTAATTCTTTCCCATATCTATTGCATTACGCATATTCCCAACTATAAATTTGTGTATGGATTAAATTAATCCTGATCCATGATCATGTTGTGAGGGTAACCAATACTATGCAAGCTTTGTAGGTGGGTAGGTTGCTTCATAGTTTCTCGCTGCTGGCTGCCCTCCCTCCCCCGTAGGTGCCTTCATGTAGCTCATGAAAGCTGGGGAGGGTTGCCAGTATGGCTGCTGCTTTTTCTGCCTTGGCTTTTCATATATGCACATGAAAGGGAGGGGAGGGCATTCCCTCTCATTGCCTTGGGATTCTATGCAAGCACATGAGAGAGCAGGGAACTCTCAGAACACAGCCATACCGACAATGTTAAAAATTTTTTTTGCTAGTAATAAATAATTGATTCTAACTAAAGTAGTCCTGACTGAAATTAAGCATGGCTGTAGTTCAGGCAGGACACAAGGTACAGTCAAGCTAAAGGTTAAAGCCAGCTGATCTTAAGCTAGCCCTCAGTCAGATGACAGCTTAGCTGATCGCCCTCCACACATCCTTCAGATCGCTACACGGCTCATTCCTTTCACATAGGTGCAGCTACAACCGCAGCTATGACGGCTCCTGTGTCGACCCTCAAAGCCATGGGCCAATAGTCGTCAGCTGCGTACAAATGCTATCTGCGCCCCGAGGCTCGGGACATTCTCGAAGCCCAAAAACTATGAGTACCCATAACTTTGGCACATAGATGCTAATTAAATGAAATATATAAACAACCTGCAGATAAATATCCATGCTTGGGCAACGGGTCTCTCTAACCCGTCTTTCTTTCAGCAGCGCTCACCTCCCCTGCTAGCTCCTAGACTGCACGGCATGGTTGTTTTGGGGGGTTCTGTTCATTGCTGCTCTACCCCTGCCTCCTCCGCCTTCATGATGGCACGTGGAGGGCGGGAAGGTGCTCTTCCTGCCGCTGGCCTTTCACCCCTGCCAACGTGGAGAACGGGGGCCCTGAACAGAACCTCGCGTGCGCTCCCTGCTATCGCCTTTCATGATGGCTCGTGAAAGGCAGGAAGGGGCTCTTCCTGCCTCGGGCTTCCACACAAGCGCGTGGAAGGGCAGGGACCCGGAACAGAATCATGCCGCCAAATCTAACTTGCACAATAAAGCTAAAAATTTGGACAAAGTGTACCTGACTGAAATGAAGCATAGCGTTAGTTCTGTCAGGACACAACGTCAAGCGCTGATCCACAGCCAATGGCTAGTAGCCACCTCAACCAGATGATAATCAGCTGATTCACACCTAGATCCTATTGGTTCTTTGCCTATAGAGTGCCTTATTTAAAACTGCACTAACCCAGCCTCTTCCTCTGCTCTGACAGCAAACCAGCAACACACTGCCACACCAGCTCCACCCTCGTGCCAGCTAATTGCTCCACTGTCCTTGAAGCGCTCCTGTTCCAGGGGGGTTTGTTCATTGCTGCTCTACCCCCGCCACCTCCGCCTTCATGATGGCTCGAGGAGGGCGAGTTTAACAATTTCCACAACCTCAAGTTCAAAAAGAACACAAACTCAAGTTCAAACACGCCACGAACTCAAGTTCAACAAACAAACAAACTCAAACTCAAGTTCAAAAACACCACAAACTCAAGTTCAACCAACACCCAAATCTAAAGTTTAACAATTGCCGAAGCCTCAAGTAAGAAAAACAACAAAAATTCAGGTTAAAACATGCCACAAACTCAAGCTCAACACCGCCACAAACTCAAGTTAAAAAACACCACAAACCCAAGTTCAAACACGCCACGAACTCAAGTTCAACCAAATCCCAAATCTCAAGTTTGACAATTGCCACAACCTCAAGTTCAAAAACAACAGAAACTCAAGTCAAAACACGCCACAAACTCAAGTTAAACAAACACACAAACTCAAGTTCAAAAACACCACAAACTCAAGTTCAACCAACACCCAAATCTCAAGTTTAACAATTGCCACATACTTAAATTCAAAAAACACACAAAAATTCAAACTAAAGTTCAGGGAAAAATACAGACTCAAGTTCAACAATTGCCACAAACTCAAGTTCAACAAACACCACAATCTTAAGTTCAAAAAATGCCAAAATTTCAAATTCAACAAATGACCTAAACTCACATTTAACAATTGCCAAAAACTCAAGTTCAACAAACTCAAGTTCAAAAATTGCAACAACCTTAAGTTCAAAAAACACACAAATTCAAGTTCAAAAACACCACAAACTCAAGTTAAAAAAAACACAAAAATTCAAGTTCAAAAACACCACAAACTCAAGTTAAATGAACACCACAAAGTCAAGTTCAACAAATGTCAAAGTTTTAAGTTCAACCAACACCCAAATCTAAAGATTAACAATTGCCAAAACCTCAAGTTAAAAAACAACACAAACTCAAGTTCAAACACGCGACAAACTCAAGTTTAACAATTGCCACCAAATAAAGTTCACTAAAAACCAAAGACTCAAGTTCAAAACTCAAGTTCAAAAATTGCAACAAACTCAAGTTCAAACACAACACTCAAGTTCAAACACGACACAAACTCAAGTTCAAACACGACACAAACTCAAGTTCAAACACGACACAAACTCAAGTTCAACAAACACACGAACTCAAGTTCAACAATTGCCACCAACTAATGTTCAGAGAAAAATACAGACTCAATGTTAACAATTGCCACAAACTCAAGTTCAACAAACACCACAAGCTTAAGTTCAAAAAATGCCAAAATTTAAAATTCAACAAATAACCTATATTAACATTAAAGAATTGCCAAAAACTTTAGTTCAACAAACTCAGGTTCAAAAAACACACAAATTCAAGTTCAAAAACACCACAAACTCAAGTTCAAAAATGCCGAAACTTAATTTCAACCAACACCCAAATCTCAAGTTTAACAAATTGCCACAACCTCATGTTCAAAAACAACAGAAACTCAAATTCAAAAACACCAAAAACTCAAGTTAAAAAAAACCCACACAAATTCAAGATCACAAAACAGCAAAATCTCAAGTTCAAACACGACACAAACTCAGGTTCAACAAACACACAAACTCAAGTTTAACCAATACCCAATTCTCACGTTTAACAATTTCCACAACCTCAAGTTCAAACACGACACAAACTCAAGTTCAAACACGACACAAACTCAAGTTCAAACACGACACAAACTCAAGTTCAAACACGACACAAACTCAAGTTCAAACAACACCCAAATATCAAGTTTAACATCTGCCAAAACCTCAAGTTCAAAAACACCACAAACTGAAGTTCCAAACGACAAAAACTTAAGTTCAACAAACGCCAAAAACTCAGGTTCAAAAACACCACAAACTCAAGTTCTAAATGACAAAAACTCAAGTTCAACAAACACACGAACTCAAGTTCAACCAATGCCCACTTCGCAAGTTTAACAATTTCCACAACCTCAAGTTTAAAAAAAAACAAAAACTCAAGTTCAGACACACCACAAACTCAAGTTAGAAAAACACACAGACTCAAGTTAAAAAATAACCAGAAAATCTAGTTCAAACACTTCACAAACTCAAGTTCAAAAACACCACAAACTCAAGTTCAACCAACACCTAAGTCACAAGTTTAACAATTGCCACAAACTTCAGTTCAAAAAACACAAAAGCTCAAGATCAAAAACACCACAAACTCAAGTTCAAACACGATTCACAAACTCAAGTTCAACCAAATCCCAAATCTCAAGTTTAACAATTTCCACAACCTCAAGTTCAAAACCAACAGAAACTCAAGTTCAAACACGCCACAAACTCAAGTACAGAAAAACACCACAAACTCAAGTTCAACAATTGCCACCAAGTAAAGTTCAGAGAAAAATACAGACTCAAGGTTAACAATTGCCACATACTCAAGTTCATCAAACACCACAAGCTTAAGTTCAAAAAATGACAAAATTTCAAATTCAACAAATGACCTATATTCACATTAAACAATTGCCAAAAACTCAAGTTCAACGAACTCAAGTTAAAAAAGTGCCACAAAATGAAGTTCAAAAACACCACAAACTCAAATTCAAAAAACACACAAACTCAAGTTCAAAAACACCACAAACTCAATTTCAAACACGATACAAACTCAAGTTCAACAAACACCACAAACTCAAGTTCAACAAATGTCACAGTTTCAAGTTCAACCAACACCCGATTCTCAGGTTTAACAATTTCCACAACCTCAAGTTCAAAAAACACCACAAACTCAAGTTCAAACACGCCACAAACTCAAGTTCAACAAACGCCACAAACTCAACTCAAAACACCACACAAACTGAAGTTCTAAAACGACACAAACTCAAGTTCAACAAACACAACAAGTCAAGTTCAAGCATCACCCGATTCTCAAGTTTAACAATTTCCACAACCTCAATTCAAAAAACACACAAACTCAAGTTCAAAAACACCAGAACCTCAAGTTCAAAAAACATAATAAACTCAAGTTCAAATATTCCACAAACTCAAGTTCAATGAACACCACAAACTCAAGTTCAACCAACACCCGATTCTCAAGTTTAACAATTGCAACAACCTCAAGTTGAAAAAAACACAAACTCAAGTTCAAACACTTCACAAACTCAAGTTCAACAAACGCCACAAACTCAAGTTCAACAATTGCCACCAACTAAAGTTCACTAAAAACCAAAGACTCAAGTTCAACAATTCCCAAAAAATCAAGCGAAACAAACTCAAGTTCATAAGTTGTCACAAACTTCAAACACGACACAAACTCAAGTTCAAAAACACCACAAACTCAAGTTCAAAAAGACACAAACTCAAGTTCAACAAACAAAACTAACTATTTAGAGTAATTTTGAGGTGTTTGAGAGGTTTTTTGTAGACTTACCCTAGTGGTCCTATGTTGTTGTTGATGTGAGGCGTTTCTTTTCCAGTAGTCTAAAATCTGTTGGAGGGGGAAAAGGTTCCAGCTGTCCAGCCGCGGCGGCAGCGGTGTGTCTGAAGTCCGGGGTCCTCGGCGGGGGAAAGAAGATAGGCGCTCCGCGGCAAGGTTTGCTGGGACTCGGTGCCGTCGGCGGGTCGAAGCTCGGTGGTGGGCGGCTTGGAGTGATGGAGGTGCGGCGTCTTCTTTCAGGTGGCGGGCGGCGTCTTCCTCGAGGCGGTGGTCGGTCTTCTTGGTCCAGTGGTCAGTGCTTTGTCTCAATTACAGGAACAGGAATTGCTCTTTAGTGCACAGCACTTAAATGTGCTTTTGACAGGAGAAGACATCCCCAGAGTTGGGCTCGAGTCATGGTTCGTGCTGTTCCTCTCAGACATGGTTGTGTTCTCTTCTCGATGTTTGTATTCCAGAATGGATGTCTCTTGGTTGTATTTTAAACTTTCAAGTTGTTTTAAGTTAATTTTAATGTAGTTTATTTATTTTAAATTTAGTTTTGCTACATTAAATTTGTATGCAATCGTAAGGGATTGTGGGTATTTTAGTTCTGAGGGATGAGAGCCTAAGGAATCAATCTTCCTGTTACAGCAAAGGATTGTGGGTAAAACCGTGAGTGAGTGAGGTACTTCCTTTCTGCCATGAGAGCCTTGGGAATCAATCTCCCTGTTGCAGCAAAGGATTGTGGGTAAAACCGTGAGTGAGGGAGGTACATTTTTCCTGGCATGAGAACCTCAGGAGTCAGTCCTTCCTAAGAAAAAAGAGGGGAGGGGAAGACAAACAAAAGCACAGGAACCCTAAAATGAAATAAAATAAAATAAAATGAAATAATATAAAACAATGAAAAAATAAAAAATAAAAGAAGAACAAAAGTGGATTGCAAAAGGGAAAGGAGAAGAAAAAAGGAAAAAAAGAAGTGTCAAGAGCAAATAGCAAAAAACGGAAGTGAGCTTAAAAACAGAGAACAGTTCCCTAAAAGACAGACAGAAATGTAAATTTGATCAATGTCCTAAGGGAAAATCTGCACGTGTATGTGTGTTCTTTTTTACTAGCTTAGTCTGGTGTCACTGATGGTCAGTTATCAATAAGTATTTATTATTTAAATTTTTGATGAAGTTGTTTGTAGTGGGGTTAGCTGGCTAATTTTAGAGTGTTAAAAAAGATGTTAGAGGGGGAGGATTTAGGTGGCACGGCGGTTCCCCTTCAGGTCTCTCTTAATCTTCAATATAGGTGACCCAACAGGGGTTACCCCCCGGCCGGGGTAGGCCGAGGCTGAAGATCACCTATTTGTCATCTGTGAAGGTGAAAATAAAGGGGCAGGGGAGGGAATAAGAAAGAGGGGGGGTGTTAGAGAAAAGTATTTATCTTTTCGTCATTGCTGTTACGGTTTAGATGTTTTTTGTTTAGTTTTCTGAGGAATGTAGTGTTAGTATAGGTTCCAAGGTGGAGGATTCTTTGGAATTCACTCTCACCCTTGAAACTGGAAGATCTTAGACTCTATAAAGGGGGGGGGGGGAGGTTGTGTGCACAGAAGGAGCATGGGCTCAGACTATTCTCGGAATGATATTGTGACAAGTCTGTCCGAAGGTAAGTGGCTGGTTAGGTGTGGGAAAGAGATAGAGTGATAGCCCCCGCTTTCGTCAGTTGACTTGGCGGTTTGAGGTAGGCTGATCAAGGACTTGCACTGGCCGGCGCATGTCGACCTGTCACATGTTCCAGTCGAGTCTCCGAGCTCAATCTGTGTGTAAAAATTATGTGTTGGTAGAAAGTTTAATGACTCAGCTCAGTTGGTATGCTATGCTGTCTATCTTTTAGACTATGTGTTTGTTGAGCAATTTTATGTATATATTATGTTACAGGGCTAGGAAAAGGTTAAAGGTTTTTGACGTTAGGGTTAAAATCACTGTCCAAAACCTTTGTAGGAACACTTTTCCAACCTTTTGGAGGGAGCTAGACTAGAAAAAAAAGAAAAAAAAAAATTGGGGTGTTCGGGCTTCCTGAAGGTAATACCCGGTATTAGGTTTTGGGGCTAGGGTAACTTTTAAGGTTTTTGGCGATATGGTTAAAATCACTGTCCAAAACCTTTGTAGGAAGTCTTTTCCAACCTTTTGGAGTTAGTTAGACAAAAAAAAAAAGATAAATGAAAAAAAAATATTTGGGGTGTTCGGGCTTCCTGAAGGTAATACCCGGGTATTAGGTTATGGGGCTAGGGTAAGGTTTAAGGCTTTTGGCGTATGGGTTGAAATCACTGTCCAAAACCTTTTTAGGAACATGTTTCAGACCTTTTGGAGTTAGTTAGTCCAAAAAAAAAGATAAATGAAAAAAATATATTTGGGGTGTTCGGGCTTCCTGAAGGTAATACCCGGGTATTAGGTTAGGGGCTAAGGTAAGGTTTAAGGTTTTTGGCGTGAGGGTTAAAATCACTGTCCAAAACCTTTGTAGGAACTCTTTACCATCCTTTTGGAGTTAGTTAGACCAAAAAAAAAACGAAAAATGAAAAAAAAATATTTGGGGTTTTCAGGCTTCCTGAAGGTAATAACCGGGTATTAGGTTATGGGGCTAGGGTAAGGTTTAAGGTTTTTGGCGCGAGGGTTAAAATCACTGTCCAAAACCTTTGTAGGAACTCTTTTCCAACCTTTTGGAGTTAGTTAGACCACAAAAAATAAAAAAAAATATTTGGGGTGTTCGGGCTTCCTGAAGGTAATACCCGGGTATTAGGTTTTGGGGCTAGGGTAACTTGTAAGGTTTTTGGCGATAGGGTTAAAATCACTGTCCAAAACCTTTGTAGGAAGTCTTTTCCAACCTTTTGGAGTTAGTTAGACAAAAAAAAAAAGATGAATGAAAAAAAAATATTTGGGGTGTTCGGGCTTCCTGAAGGTAATACCCGGGTATTAGGTTATGGGGCTAGGGTAAGGTTTAAGGTTTTTGGCGTAAGGGTTAAAATCACTGTCCAAAACCTTTTTAGGAACATGTTTCAGACCTTTTGGAGATGGTTACACCAAAAAAAATGTAAAATGAAAAAAAAAATATTTGGGGTGTTTGGGCTTCCTGAAGGTAATACCCGGGTATTAGGTTATGGGGCTAGGGTAAGGTTTAAGGTTTTTGGCGTGAGGGTTAAAATCACTGTCCAAAACCTTTGTAGGAAGTCTTTTCCAACCTTTTGGAGTTAGTTAGACCAATAAAAAAATGAAAAATGAAAAAAAAATATTTGGGGTGTTCGGGCTTCCTGAAGGTAATACCCGGGTATTAGGTTTTGGGGCTAGGGTAAGGTTTAAGGTTTTTGGCGTTAGGGTTAAAATCACTGTCCAATATTTTTTAAGGAACATGTTTCAGACCTTTTGGAGTTAGTTAGACCAAAAAAAAAAGAAAAATGAAAAAAAAATATTTGGGGTGTTCGGGCTTCCTGAAGGTATTAGGTTTTGGGGCTAGGGTAAGGTTTAAGGTTTTTGGCGTTAGGGTTAAACTCACTGTCCAAAACCTTTTAAGGAACAAGATTCAGACCTTTTGGAGTTGGTTACACCAAAAAAAAATGTAAAATGAAAAAAAAAATATTTGGGGTGTTCGGGCTTCCTGAAGGTAATACCCGGGTATTAGGTTATGGGGCTAGGGTAAGGTTTAAGGTTTTTGGCGTTAGGGTTAAAATCACTGTCCAAAACCTTTTAAGGAACATGTTTCAGACCTTTGGGAGTTAGTTAGACAAAAAAAAAAAAGAAAAAGAAAAAAAATATTTGGGGTGTTCGGGCTTCCTGAAGGTAATACCCGGGTATTAGGTTATGGGGCTAGGGTAAGGTTTAAGGTTTTTGGCGTTAGGGTTAAAATCACTGTCCAAAACCTTTGTAGGAAGTCTTTTCCAACCTTTTGGAGTTAGTTAGACAAAAAAAAAAAAGATAAATGAAAAAAAAAATATTTGGGGTGTTCGGGCTTCCTGAAGGTAATACCCGGGTATTAGGTTATGGGGCTAGGGTAAGGTTTAAGGTTTTTGGCGTTAGGGTTAAAATCACTGTCCAAAACCTTTTTAGGAACATGTTTAAGACCTTTTGGAGTTGGTTACACCAAAAAAAATGTAAAATGAAAAAAAAAATATTTGGGGTGTTCGGGCTTCCTGAAGGTAATACCCGGGTATTAGGTTATGGGGCTAGGGTAAGGTTTAAGGTTTTTGGCGTTAGGGTTAAAATCACTGTCCAAAACCTTTTTAGGAACATGTTTCAGACCTTTTGGAGTTAGTTAGACCAAAAAAAAAGAAAAAAGAAAAAAATATATTTGGGGTGTTCGGGCTTCCTGAAGGTAATACCCGGGTATTAGGTTATGGGGCTAGGGTAAGGTTTAAGGTTTTTGGCGTTAGGGTTAAAATCACTGTCCAAAACCTTTTTAGGAACATGTTTCAGACCTTTTGGAGTTGGTTACACCAAAAAAAAATGTAAAATGAAAAAAAAATATTTGGGGTGTTCAAGCTTCCTGAAGGTAATACCCGGGAATTAGGTTATGGGGCTATAGTAAGGTTTAAGGTTTTTGGCGTTAGGGTTAAAATCACTGTCCAAAACCTTTTTAGGAACTATTTTCCAACCTTTTGGAGTTAGTTAGACCAAATGTTTCGGGCCGCCGCCTTAGTGTGGCGAGTCTTGGGTCTTCCTCACTGTGTGTGTGTGTGTGTGTGTGTGCGTGTGTGAGAGTGCCTGTGTGTGCACGCTGCCTGCAGTTCACAGGTTGCCGTGGCTGCGGATCAATCAAGTGCCTGATCACCTCCACCTGGAAACTGCAAACACTGACTGGCTGAGGGCTTCTGCCACTTGAGAGGAGCCACTTGGGGGGAGTGGATAAAACTCCAGTGGACCTGCAGATCAGGGAGCACGCTGTACCCAGTGGAGCTCCCATGCCTCTTCCTCAGACAGATTGTCTTTGTGATTGTGAATTGGGATTTTTTCGTAGCTTGTGAGGCATTTTGGTTTGCACACGCCTACCTGCTTTCCTTTTTGTATCCAGCATTAGGGCTGAGTATTGTATTTGAGTTCGTTTCTTGCTGATGTGAGCAGATCTTTTTATTTTACTGGTAACTAACTCTAGGTTAGAGTCTCCCTGTGTTTTTTGGCAACCTGTCAAGTTTCCTTTAAGGCCTTTGTTGCCTCTCTTTTTGTTGTTACTGCCAATTTTACTTTTGTTAATAAATAACTTGATTTGATCATTTAACATCTGGTCGGTTTTATGTTGCTTCCCTTCTCCCTTACACGAGCTGGTCGTAACATAAATGGGGGCTCGTCCGGGATACTAATCCGTTAAAGGAGACCCGGAAATCCGAAAAGTTTTTGTTAATAAAGGTAAGATTATTGTGTGTGTGTGCTTAGGTAGGTAAAATGGCATCGTTCGATCTTGACAGCTTCTTGTTAAATCCGTCACTTGACCAAATTAATAAGTGCAGAAAGGATAATTTGGTCGAGATAGCTGTGCACTTCAATGTCCTGTTTGCCAAATCAATCCTGAAAAAAGAATTAAAATCTCTAGTCAAAGGTAAGTTGGTGGAATTAGGTGTAATTGTTTTGCCGGTGCTCCCTGAGTCACCTGTGTGCGCACCTGGCTCTGAGACTGCGGCTGATTACACTGCACAAAGGGAGTTCAGTAAAGTGTCTGCTCAGCCCAAAACTCTCTTTACCTTGCCTCGCTATGATCCTCCTTTCTCAGGCAGCACTGATTCTCTGGGTGAGGCCAGACTGAAAGTCAGGCTGGCACGAATCCAGATGGAGGCTCAGGAGAGAGCCGAGAACCGGCAAGCAAAGCTGAGGCTTGAGATCCGTAAAATGGAGATCGAGGCTGATAAAGCAGTCAGACTATGTCAGCTGGAGCTAGAAGCTCAGCTGAAAGCAACCCCGGCACTGGATGCATCTGCAGATGCAATAATGTCACCTCCTTCCACCAGCTCTACCCGAGAGTCCTTTGACATCGGTAAGCATATTTCTCTTGTTCCACCATTCAGAGACTCTGAAGTTGACAGTTATTTTCCGGCATTTGAGCGCATTGCGACTGCACTTCAGTGGCCTTATGAAGAGTGGCCACTACTTCTCCAATGTAAGATCCATGGTAAAGCACAAGAAGCTGTAGCTGCTCTACCTTTAGCGGAGAGCTTGAACTATGAAAAGGTAAAGATGTCTATTTCACGTGCCTATGAATTAGTCCCTGAAGCTTACAGGCAAAAATTTCGGAACCACACAAGGGGCCCTGAACAGACGTATGTGGAGTTCGCAAGGGAAAAGGGAACTCTTTTTGATAAATGGTGTAACGCTAGTAAAGCTGCTGATTTCAGTTCACTCCGTGAACTAATTCTTCTGGAAGAATTTAAGAAATGTCTACCAGAGCGCATTGTTGTGTACCTAAATGAACAGAAAGTTTCATCTCTCTCTGCAGCCTCTGTACTGGCTGATGAATTTGTGCTAACCCACAAACCTGTGTTTCTGTCTACTTACGAAAAGCCTCGTGCTCCGGCACCACAGAGTGGACAAGCCAGAGTGTTCCACAGAAGGGATGAAAAAAGCTGTAACTATTGTCATAAATCTGGACACCTCATTGCAAACTGTCCCTCCTTAAACAGGAAAAAACAGAATGGCAACGGATCGCCCCCTAAAGGCGTTGGGCTCATTAAATCTGAGAAACGTGTAGAATCTAATGCTGTTTCTTCTGTTTGCCCAGATCCATGTTTTGAGCCGTTCATATTCGACGGGTATGTATCTCTGACAGGTGAGACTGCTGATCAGTGCCCAGTACGCATTTTGAGGGACACCGGTGGCTCTCAATCTGTTATACTGGCTAGTGCATTGCCATTTTCGGAAAAGTCTTTTTGTGGTTATACTGTTGCCTTGCAAGGTATTGAGATGGGTTATGTCCCACAACCGGTGCATACAGTCCACATTAAGTCCTGGTTGATAAGTGGGGTTTTTCCTGTGGCTGTCATTCCCGCTCTGCCTATAAAAGGAGTAGTTCTCCTCATGTGCAACGACATCGCGGGTGGCCAGGTAACCCCTGCACTAGAGGTGTCTGACTCTCCGCAGAGCCCTGATATAGAAAATGAAACAGAAACTGCTCAGAAACTGTTTCCATCTTGTGCTGTAACTCGTGCGCAATCTCGTAAATTGGACGAATTCTCACTGTCGGATACTGTGCTAATGTCTGCTTTTTCAGATGTGGAAGTTGTGAAGGAGAAAGCTCCCACATCTCTGCTGTCAGAAAGTGCCGAGCCCGTGGGTTCTGCGAATCTGAGTTTGGCGCCGTCGGACAGTCCGACGCTGCCGGTGGGCAGTGAACGTCTCGCCGCTGCGCAGAGGGCTGACCCGACTCTGGCACGTTGCTTCAAAAGTGTGGTGAGTGCCGACAAAGCAAGTGGTGAAACAGTATCTTACCTAATGAATAAAGACATCCTGGTGCGTAAATGGACTCCTGCAGTGTCTGATTGCGAATATAGTGCTTTACAAGTTGTAGTGCCTTTTGTATACCGGCAGCATGTATTGTCAGTTGCCCACGAGAGCAAATGGTCAGGTCATTTGGGGGTGAATAAGACCTACAACCTCATCCTCAAGCATTTCTTCTGGCCTGGGTTAAAATCTGATGTAGCCAAATTCTGTCGCTCTTGTCATGTGTGTCAACTAGCGGGTAAACCAAACCAAACCATCCCACCTGCTCCACTCCATCCTATTCCTACCATAGGTGAGCCCTTTGAGCGTGTAATCTTAGACTGTGTAGGCCCATTGCCCCGCTCTAAAACAGGTAATCAGTACCTACTCACCATTATGTGTGCTGCCATCCGCTATCCGGAAGCCGTCCCGCTGCGTAAAATTACGTCCAGCTCTGTTGTCAAAGCCCTGACAAAGTTTTTCTCCACGTTTGGCCTCCCTCGTGTTATCCAGACCGATCAAGGTACAAACTTTCAGTCTCGGTTGTTCAAACAAGTCCTTAAAACGCTCAATGTCCAACACTCCGTGTCCAGCGCGTATCATCCTGAATCCCAGGGAGCGTTAGAACGTTGGCATCAGACATTAAAATCCATGCTGCGTAAATACTCCCTAGAGACAGGTAAAAGTTGGGATGAAGGGGTTCCTTTCGTGTTGTTCGCCGCTCGTGACGCTGTCCAGGCATCCTTAGGGTTTAGCCCCGCAGAGCTCGTATTTGGCCACACACTCCGCGGTCCGCTTAAATCTCTGCAAGAAAAATTCCTGTCCTCTGAAGTCTCACGTGAAGAGAACGTACTTGATTTTGTGAGTAAATTCCGCAAGCGTTTACACCGTGCAAACTCGCTCGCTAAAGAGTGTCTTTTGTCCTCCCAGACTGTGATGAAGCGTCGTTATGACCGATCTGCCGTCCCACGCCGATTTGATGTTGGTGACAAAGTGCTGGCCTTGCTGCCGATCCCTGGTTCTTCTCTCTCTGCTAAATTTACCGGTCCCTATGAGGTCCGTGAATGCCTCAGTGACCTCAACTATGTTATTGCTACACCGGAGAGAAGGCGTAAAAGTCGTGTTTGTCACATAAACATGCTCAAACCTTACTTCACACGCGAACCGAACCCAGCTGTCGCTCCACCAGTGGTTCCCCCAAAAGCTAATACTATCGCTGTCAATGCTCTGATTGTCACTGAGTCTCCTACCATTGCTGATGAGGATGATTTACAGACGTGTACCTCATCGCATCAAACCGCGCGACTGCCGAATTCGGAGTCACTGAAAACATTGTCGTCCCAGCTAAGTCATTTGACCCGCGCGCAACAAAGTGACCTAATTGCTTTGATCGATAATTTTAAGTGTCTTTTCGGCGACGTTCCAACTCGCACTACTGTTCTGCAACATGACATAGATGTCAACGGAGCAAAGCCCATCCGACAGCATCCATACAGACTCAACCCCGTGAAGCGCCAGCTCATGAAAAAAGAAACGGATTATTTGTTAAAACACGGTTTGGCTGTGCCAAGCTCCAGCGCTTGGAGCTCTCCATGTTTGTTGGAGAAAAAATCAGACGGTACCCCTCGTTTTATCACAGATCTGCGAAAGGTAAATTCAGTAACTGTCAAAGACTCGTATCCTCTTCCTAGAATGGAAGATTGTGTCGACACGCTTGGCAGCGCTAAGTACGTCAGCAAGCTGGACCTATTGAAAGGGTACTGGCAAGTCCCGTTAACGGAGCGCGCATCTGAGATCTCCGCGTTTGTGACTCCTGACTGTTTCTTGCAGTACACCGTCATGGCGTTTGGCATGTGTAACGCCCCGGCCACCTTCCAGCGGCTCGTTAATACCGTCTTGGCCGGGCTGCCAAACTGTAACGCGTACTTGGATGACTTAATTGTTTACACAGTGACGTGGCAGGAGCACCTCCGCATCCTCGAACAGGTGTTCACTCGTCTTGCGCACGCGACCCTAACGCTAAATCTCGCCAAGTGTGATTTCGGTAAGGCCACCGTCACCTATTTAGGACGACAGGTTGGGCAGGGTCAAGTTAAGCCTCTCGACGCCAAGGTAACTGCCATAGCCGAGTTTCCGGTCCCAACCACCCGCAAGGCGCTCCGTCGTTTTCTGGGCATAGCGGGTTACTACCGTAGCTTCTGCCGCAACTTCTCCTCCGTTGTTCAGCCGTTGACTTCTCTAACTAGTCCCAAAGTCGAATTTGACTGGTCCCCTGCCTGTCAGCATGCGTTTGACAGCGCAAAGTCCCTCCTTAGCCACGCCCCTGTCCTTGCAGCTCCTGACTTCTCCCAGCCGTTCAAACTTGAGGTAGATGCCTCTGCAGTAGGTGTCAGGGCTGTCCTGTTGCAGGAGGATAGTGATGGAGTTGACCATCCAGTAGGATATTTTTCCCGCAAATTTAACAAGCATCAGGTGAACTACTCAATCATAGAAAAAGAAACCCTTGCTTTGTTATGGTCACTTCAACACTTTGAAGTATACGTAGGTTCCAGCCCTCTGCCAGTGGTGGTCTTCACTGACCACAACCCACTCGTCTTTCTGCATCGTATGTATAACCACAACCAAAGGCTTATGCGGTGGGCACTGGTCATGCAGGATTACAATGTGGAGATCCAGCACAAAAAGGGGTCTGACAATGTTGTAGCAGATGCGTTGTCCAGAATGTAATGTTGACTTTGTTAACCCTTGTGGTTGTTTTGTTTATGACAAACCTCATTAGGAGGGTTTGCCTCTTAAGGGGAGGGGTGTTACGGCCGCCGCCTTAGTGTGGCGAGTCCTGGGTCTTCCTCTCTCTGTGTGTGTGTGCGTGTGCGTGTGTGAGAGTGCCTGTGTGTGCATGCTGCCTGCAGTTCACAGGTTGCCGTGGCTGCGGATCAATCAAGTGCCTGATCACCTCCACCTGGAAACTGCAAACACTGACTGGCTGAGGGCTTCTGCCACTTGAGAGGAGCCACTTGGGGGGAGTGGATAAAACTCCAGCGGACCTGCAGATCAGGGAGCACGCTGTACCCAGTGGAGCTCCCATGCCTCTTCCTCAGACAGATTGTCTTAGTGATTGTGAATTGGGACTTTTTCGTAGCTTGTGAGGCATTTTGGTTTGCACACGCCTACCTGCTTTCCTTTTTGTATCCAGCATTAGGGCTGAGTATTGTATTTGAGTTCGTTTCTTGCCGATGTGAGCAGATCTTTTTATTTTTACTGGTAACTAACTCTAGGTTAGAGTCTCCCTGTGTTTTTTGGCAACCTGTTAAGTTTCCTTTAAGGCCTTTATTGCCTCTCTTTTTGTTGTTACTGCCAATTTTACTTTTGTTAATAAATAACTTGATTTGATCATTTAACATCTGGTCGGTTTTATGTAGCTTCCCTTCTCCCTTACACGAGCTGGTCGTAACATAAATGGGGGCTCGTCCGGGATACTAATCCGTTAAAGGAGACCCGGAAATCCGAAAAGTTTTTGTTAATAAAGGTAAGATTATTGTGTGTGTGTGCTTAGGTAGGTAAAATGGCATCGTTCGATCTTGACAGCTTCTTGTTAAATCCGTCACTTGACCAAATTAATAAGTGCAGAAAGGATTTGGGGTGTTCGGGCTTCCTGAAGGTAATACCCGGGAATTAGGTTATGGGGCTAGGGTAAGGTTTAAGGTTTTTGGCGTTAGAGTTAAAAACAGTGTCCAAAACCTTTTTAGGAACATGTTTAAGACCTTTTGGAGTTGGTTACACCAAAAAAAAATGTAAAATGAAAAAAAAAAATATTTGGGGTGTTCGGGCTTCCTGAAGGTAATACCCGGGTATTAGGTTATGGGGCTAGGGTAAGGTTTAAGGTTTTTGGCGTTAGGGTTAAAATCACTGTCCAAAACCTTTTTAGGAACATGTTTCAGACCTTTTGGAGTTGGTAACACCAAAAAAAAATGTAAAATGAAAAAAAAATATTTGGGGTGTTCAAGCTTCCTGAAGGTAATACTAGGTATCTGGGCTAGGGTAATGTTAAGGTTTTTGGCGTTAGGGTTAAAATCAATGTCCAAAACCTTTGTAGGAACTCTTTTCCAACCTTTGAGAGCAAGTTAGACCAAAACAAAAAGAAAAATAAAAAATATATATTTGGGGTGTTCGGGCTTCCTGAAGGTAATACCCGGGTAGTAGGTTTTGGGGCTAGGGTAAGGTTTAAGGTTTAAGGTTTTTCGGCGTGAGGGTAAAAATCACTGTCCAAAACCTTTGTAGGAACTCTTTTCCAAACTTTGGGAATAAGTTAGACAAAAAAAAAAAAGATAAATGAAAAAAAAATATTTGGGGTGTTCGGGCTTCCTGAAGGTAATACCCGGGTATTAGGTTATGGGGCTAGGGTAAGGTTTAAGGTTTTTGGCGTTAGGGTTAAAATCACTGTCCAAAACCTTTTAAGGAACAAGATTCAGACCTTTTGGAGTTGGTTACACCAAAAAAAATGTAAAATGAAAAAAAAATATTTGGGGTGTTCGGGCTTCCTGAAGGTAATACCCTTCAGGTTTAAGTATTAGGTTATGGGGCTAGGATTAGGTTTAAGGTTTTTGGCGTTAGGGTTAAAATCACTGTCCAATATTTTTAAGGAACATGTTTCAGACCTTTTGGAGCTAGTTTGACCAAAAAAAAAAAGAAAAAGAAAAAATATATATTTGGGGTGTTCGGGCTTCCTGAAGGTAATACCCGGGTATTAGGTTATGGGGCTAGGGTAAGGTTTAAGGTTTTTGGCGTGAGGGTTAAAATCACTGTCCAAAACCTTTGTAGGAAGTCTTTTCCAACCTTTTGGAGTTAGTAAGACAAAAAAAAAAGATAAATGAAAAAAAAATATTTGGGGTGTTCGGGCTTCCTGAAGGTAATACCCGGGTATTAGGTTATGGGGCTAGGGTAAGGTTTAAGGTTTTTGGCGTAAGGGTTAAAATCACTGTCCAAAACCTTTTTAGGAACATGTTTCAGACCTTTTGGAGTTGGTTAGACCAAAAAAAATTTAAAATGAAAAAAAATTTTTTTTGGGTGTTCGGGCTTCCTGAAGATAATACTAGGTTTCTGGGCTAGGGTAATGTTTAAGGTTTTTGGCGTTAGGGTTAAAATCAATGTCCAAAACCTTTGTAGGAACTCTTTTCCAACCTTTGAGAGCAAGTTAGACCAAAACAAAAAGAAAAAAATATAAATATATTTGGGGTGTTCGGGCTTCCTGAAGGTAATACCCGGGTATTAGGTTATGGGGCTAGGGTAAGGTTTAATGTTTTTCGGCGTGAGGGTAAAAATCACTGTCCAAAACCTTTGTAGGAACTCTTTTCCAACCTTTTGGATTTAGTTAGACAAAAAAAAGATGAATGAAAAAAAAATATTTGGGGTGTTCGGGCTTCCTGAAGGTAATACCCGGGTATTAGGTTTTGGGGCTAGGGTTAGGTTTAAGGTTTTTGGCGTTAGGGTTAAAATATCTGTCCAATATTTTTTAAGGAACATGTTTCAGACCTTTTGGGAGTTAGTTAGACAAAAAAAAAAGAAAAAGAAAAAAAATATTTGGGGTGTTCGGGCTTCCTGAAGGTAATACCCGGGTAAGAGGTTATGGGGTTAGGGTAAGGTTTAAGGTTTTTGGCGTTAGGGTTAAAATCACTGTCCAAAACCTTTTTAGGAACATGTTTAAGACCTTTTGGAGTTGGTTACACCAAAAAAAAATGTAAAATGCAAAAACAAAATATTTGGGGTTTTTGGGCTTCCTGAAGGTAATACCCCGGTATTAGGTTTTGGGGCTAGGGTTAGGTTTAAGGTATTTGGCGTAAGAGTTAAAATCACTGTCCAAAACCTTTTTAGGAACATGTTTCAGACCTTTTGGAGTTGGTTACACCAAAAAAATTTAAAATGAAAAAAAATTTTTTTTGGGTGTTCGGGCTTCCTGACCTTAATACTAGGTTTCTGGGCTAGGGTAATGTTTAAGGTTTTTGGCGTTAGGGTTAAAATCAATGTCCAAAACCTTTGTAGGAACTCTTTTCCAACCTTTGAGAGCAAGTTAGACCAAAACAAAAAGAAAAAAATATATATATATTTGGGGTGTTCGGGCTTCCTGAAGGTAATACCCGGGTATTAGGTTATGGGGCTAGGGTAAGGTTTAAGGTTTTTGGCGTGAGGGTTAAAATCACTGTCCAAAACCTTTGTAGGAACTCTTTTCCAACCTTTTGGAGTTAGTTAGACAAAAAAAAAGAAAAAAAAAAATATTTGGGGTGTTCGGGCTTCCTGAAGGTAATACCCGGGTATTAGGTTTTGGGGCTAGGGTAAGGTTTAAGGTTTTTGGCGTTAGGGTTAAAATCACTGTCCAAAACCTTTTAAGGAACAAGATTCAGACCTTTTGGAGTTGGTTACACCAAAAAAAATGTAAAATGAAAAAAAATATATTTGGGGTGTTCGGGCTTCCTGAAGGTAATAGGTTTTGGGGCTAGGGTAAGGTTTAAGGTTTTTGGCGTTAGGGTTAAAATCACTGTCCAAAACCTTTTAAGGAACAAGATTCAGACCTTTTGGAGTTGGTTACACCAAAAAAAATGTAAAATGAAAAAAAAAATATTTGGGGTGTTCGGGCTTCCTGAAGGTAATACCCTTCAGGTTTAAGTATTAGGTTATGGGGCTAGGATTAGGTTTAAGGTTTTTGGCGTAAGGGTTAAAATCACTGTCCAAATTTTTTAAGGAACATGTTTCAGACCTTTTGGAGCTAGTTTGACCAAAAAAAAAAGAAAAAGAAAAAATATATATTTGGGGTGTTCGGGCTTCCTGAAGGTAATACCCGGGTATTAGGTTATGGGGCTAGGTTAAGGTTTAAGGTTTTTGGCATGAGGGTTAAAATCACTGTCCAAAACCTTTGTAGGAAGTCTTTTCCAACCTTTTGGAGTTAGTTAGACAAAAAAAAAAGATAAATGAAAAAAAAATATTTGGGGTGTTCGGGCTTCCTGAAGGTAATACCCGGGTAAGGTTTAAGGTTTTTGGCGTGAGGGTTAAAATCACTGTCCAAAACCTTTTTAAGACCATGTTTCAGACCTTTTGGAGTTGGTTACACCAAAAAAAAAAAAGAAAAAGAAAAAAAAAATATTTGGGGTGATCGGGTTTCCTGAAGGTAATACCCGGGTATTAGGTTATGGGGCTAGGGTAAGTTTTAAGGTTTTTGGTGTTAGGGTTAAAATCACTGTCCAAAACCTTTTTAGGAACATGTTTAAGACCTTTTGGAGTTGGTTACACCAAAAAAAAATGTAAAATGAAAAAAAATATATATTTGGGGTGTTCGGGCTTCCTGAAGGTAATACCCTTCAGGTTTAAGGTAATGGGGCTAGGGTAAGTTTTAAGGTTTTTGGTGTTAGGGTTAAAATAACTGTCCAATATTTTTTAAGGAACATGTTTCAGACCTTTGGGAGTTAGTTAGACAAAAAAAAAGAAAAAGAAAAAAAAATTATTTGGGGTGTTCGGGTTTCCTGAAGGTAATACCCGGGTATTAGGTTATGGGGCTAGGGTAAGGTTTAAGGTTTTTGGCGTTAGAGTTAAAATCAGTGTCCAAAACCTTTTTAGGAACATGTTTAAGACCTTTTGGAGTTGGTTACACCAAAAAAAATGTAAAATGAAAAAAATATATATTTGGGGTGTTCGGGCTTCCTGAAGGTAATACCCGGGTATTAGGTTATGGGGCTAGGGTAAGGTTTAAGGTTTTTGGCGTTAGGGTTAAAATCACTGTCCAAAACCTTTGTAGGAACTCTTTTCCAACCTTTTGGGTTAGTTAGACCAAAAAAAAGAAAAATGAAAAAAAAATATTTGGGGTGTTCGGGCTTCCTGAAGGTAATACCCGGGTATTAGGTTATGGGGCTAGGGAAGGTTTAAGGTTTTTGGCGTTAGGGTTAAAATCACTGTCCAAAACCTTTTTAGGAACATGTTTCAGACCTTTTGGAGTTAGTTAGACCAAAAAAAAATGAAAAATGAAAAAAAAATATTTGGGGTGTTCGGGCTTCCTGAAGGTAATACCCGGTATTAGGTTTTGGGGCTAGGGTAAGGTTTAAGGTTTTTGGCGTTAGGGTTAAAATCACTGTCCAAAACCTTTGTAGGAAGTCTTTTCCAACCTTTTGGAGTTAGTTAGACAAAAAAAAAAAGATAAATGAAAAAAAAATATTTGGGGTGTTCGGGCTTCCTGAAGGTAATACCCGGGTAAGGTTTAAGGTTTTTGGCGTTAGGGTTAAAATCACTGTCCAAAACCTTTTTAGGACCATGTTTCAGACCTTTTGGAGTTGGTTACACCAAAAAAAAAAAAGAAAAAGAAAAAAAAAATATTTGGGGTGTTCGGGCTTCCTGAAGGTAATACCCGGGTATTAGGTTATGGGGCTAGGGTAGGTTTTAAGGTTTTTGGCGTTAGGGTTAAAATCACTGTCCAAAACCTTTTTAGGAACATGTTTAAGACCTTTTGGAGTTGGTTACACCAAAAAAAAATGTAAAATGAAAAAAATATATATTTGGGGTGTTCGGGCTTCCTGAAGGTAATACCCGGGTATTAGGTAATGGGGCTAGGGTAAGGTTTAAGGTTTTTGGCGTTAGGGTTAAAATCACTGTCCAATATTTTTTAAGGAACATGTTTCAGACCTTTGGGAGTTAGTTAGACCAAAAAAAATGAAAAAAAAAAAAAAAAATATTTGGGGTGTTCGGGCTTCCTGAAGGTAATACCCGGGTATTAGGTACTGGGGCAAGGGTAAGGTTTAAGGTTTTTGGCGTTAGGGTTAAAATCACTGTCCAAAACCTTTTAAGGAACATGTTTAAGACCTTTTGGAGTTGGTTACACCAAAAAAAATGTAAAATGAAAAAAAAAAATATTTGGGGTGTTCGGGCTTCCTGAAGGTAATACCCGGGTATTAGGTTATGGGGCTAGGGTAAGGTTTAAGGTTTTTGGCGTGAGGGTTAAAATCACTGTCCAAAACCTTTGTAGGAACATCTTTTCCAACCTTTTGGAGTTAGTTAGACCAATAAAAAAATGAAAAATGAAAAAAAAATATTTGGGGTGTTCAAGCTTCCTGAAGGTAATACCCGGGTATTAGGTTTTGGGGCTAGGGTAAGGTTTAAGGTTTTTGGCGTTAGGGTTAAAATCACTGTCCAAAACCTTTTAAGGAACAAGATTCAGACCTTTGGGAGTTAGTTAGACAAAAAAATAAGAAAAAGTAAAAAAAAATATTTGGGGTGTTCGGGTTTCCTGAAGGTAATACCCGGGTATTAGGTTATGGGGCTAGGGTAAGGTTTAAGGTTTTTGGCGTTAGGGTTAAAATCACTGTCCAAAACCTTTTTAGGAACATGTTTCAGACCTTTTGGAGTTGGTTACACCAAAAAAAATGTAAAATGAAAAAAAAAATATTTGGGGTTTTGGGCTTCCTGAAGGTAATACCCTGGGTATTAGGTTTTGGGGCTAGGTTAAGGTTTAAGGTTTTTGGCGTAGGGTTAAAATCACTGTCCAAAACCTTTTTAGGAACATGTTTCAGACCTTTTGGAGTTAGTTAGACCAAAAAAATTTAAAATGAAAAAAAAAATATTTGGGGTGTTCGGGCTTCCTGAAGGTAATACGGTATTAGGTTTCTGGGCTAGGGTAAGGTTTAAGGTTTTTGGCGTTAGGGTTAAAATCACTGTCCAAAACCTTTGTAGGAACATTTTCCAACCTTTGAGAGCAAGTTAGACCAAAAAAAAAGAAAATGAAAAAATATATATTTGGGGTGTTCGGGCTTCCTGAAGGTAATACCCGGGTATTAGGTTATGGGGCTAGGGTAAGGTTTAAGGTTTTTGGCGTTAGGGTTAAAATCACTGTCCAAAACCTTTGTAGGAACTCTTTTCCAACCTTTTGGGAGTTAGTTAGACAAAAAAAAAAGAAAAAAAAATATATATATTTGGGGTGTTCGGGCTTCCTGAAGGTAATACCCGGGTATTAGGTTTTGGGGCTAGGGTAAGGTTTAAGGTTTTTGGCGTTAGGGTTAAAATCACTGTCCAAAACCTTTTAAGGAACAAGATTCAGACCTTTTGGAGTTGGTTACACCAAAAAAAAATGTAAAATGAAAAAAAAAAATATTTGGGGTGTTCGGGCTTCCTGAAGGTAATAGGTTTTGGGGCTAGGGTAAGGTTTAAGGTTTTTGGCGTTAGGGTTAAAATCACTGTCCAAAACCTTTTAAGGAACAAGATTCAGACCTTTTGGAGTTGGTTACACCAAAAAAAATGTAAAATGAAAAAAAAAAAATATTTGGGGTGTTCGGGCTTCCTGAAGGTAATACCCTTCAGGTTTAAGTATTAGGTTATGGGGCTAGGATTAGGTTTAAGGTTTTTGGCGTAAGGGTTAAAATCACTGTCCAATATTTTTTAAGGAACATGTTTCAGACCTTTTGGAGCTAGTTAGACAAAAAAAAAAGAAAAAGAAAAAATATATATTTGGGGTGTTCGGGCTTCCTGAAGGTAATACCCGGGTATTAGGTTATGGGGCTAGGGTAAGGTTTAAGGTTTTTGGCGTTAGGGTTAAAATCACTGTCCAAAACCTTTGTAGGAACTCTTTTCCAACCTTTTGGAGTTAGTTAGACAAAAAAAAAGATAAATGAAAAAAAAAATATTTGGGGTGTTCGGGCTTCCTGAAGGTAATACCCGGGTAAGGTTTAAGGTTTTTGGCGTTAGGGTTAAAATCACTGTCCAAAACCTTTTTAGGAACATGTTTCAGACCTTTTGGAGTTGGTTACACCAAAAAAAAAAAAGAAAAATGAAAAAAAAATATTTGGGGTGTTCGGGCTTCCTGAAGGTAATACCCGGGTATTAGGTTATGGGGCTAGGGTAAGGTTTAAGGTTTTTGGCGTTAGGGTTAAAATCACTGTCCAAAACCTTTTAAGGAACATGTTTCAGACCTTTTGGAGTTGGTTACACCAAAAAAAATGTAAAATGAAAAAAAAAATATTTGGGGTGTTCGGGCTTCCTGAAGGTAATACCCGGGTATTAGGTTATGGGGCTAGGGTAAGGTTTAAGGTTTTTGGCGTTAGGGTTAAAATCACTGTCCAAAACCTTTTTAGGAACATGTTTCAGACCTTTGGGAGTTAGTTAGACAAAAAAAAAAGAAAAAGAAAAAAAAATATTTGGGGTGTTCGGGCTTCCTGAAGGTAATACCCGGGTATTAGGTTATGGGGCTAGGGTAAGGTTTAAGGTTTTTGGCGTTAGAGGGTTAAAATCACTGTCCAAAACCTTTTTAGGAACATGTTTAAGACCTTTTGGAGTTGGTTACACCAAAAAAAATGTAAAATGAAAAAAAAATATTTGGGGTGTTCGGGCTTCCTGAAGGTAATACCCGGGTATTAGGTTATGGGGCTAGGGTAAGGTTTAAGGTTTTTGGCGTTAGGGTTAAAATCACTGTCCAAAACCTTTGTAGGACCTCTTTTCCAACCTTTTGGTGTTAGTTAGACCAAAAAAAAAGAAAAATGAAAAAAAAATATTTGGGGTGTTCGGGCTTCCTGAAGGTAATACCCGGGTATTAGGTTATGGGGCTTTGGAAAGGTTTAAGGTTTTTGGCGTTAGGGTTAAAATCACTGTCCAAAACCTTTGTAGGAACTCTTTTCCAACCTTTTGGAGTTAATTAGACCAAAAAAAAAATGAAAAATGAAAAAAAAAAATTTGGGGTGTTTGGGCTTCCTGAAGGTATTATGTTTTGGGGCTAGGGTAAGGTTTAAGGTTTTTGGCGTTAGGGTTAAAATCAGTGTCCAAAACGTTTTAAGGAACAAGATTCAGACCTTTTGGAGTTGGTTACACCAAAAAAATGTAAAATGAAAAAAAAATATATTTGGGGTGTTCGGGCTTCCTGAAGGTAATACCCGGGTAAGGTTTAAGGTTTTTGGCGTAAGGGTTAAAATCACTGTCCAAAACCTTTTTAGGACCATGTTTCAGACCTTTTGGAGTTGGTTACACCAAAAAAAAAAAGAAAAAGAAAAAAAAAATATTTGGGGTGTTCGGGCTTCCTGAAGGTAATACCCGGGTATTAGGTTATGGGGCTAGGGTAAGGTTTAAGGTTTTTGGCGTTAGGGTTAAAATCACTGTCCAAAACCTTTTTAGGAACATGTTTAAGACCTTTTGGAGTTGGTTACACCAAAAAAAAAATGTAAAATGAAAAAAAAATATTTGGGGTGTTCGGGCTTCCTGAAGGTAATACCCGGGTATTAGGTTATGGGGCTAGGGTAAGGTTTAAGGTTTTTGGCGTGAGGGTTAAAATCACTGTCCAAAACCTTTGTAGGACCTCTTTTCCAACCTTTTGGAGTTAGTTAGACCAAAAAAAAAGAAAAATGAAAAAAAAATATTTGGGGTGTTCGGGCTTCCTGAAGGTAATAGGTTTTGGGGCTAGGGTAAGGTTTAAGGTTTTTGGCGTTAGGGTTAAAATCACTGTCCAAAACCTTTTAAGGAACATGTTTCAGACCTTTTGGAGTTGGTTACACCAAAAAAAATGTAAAATGAAAAAAAATATATTTGGGGTGTTCGGGCTTCCTGAAGGTAATACCCGGGTATTAGGTTATGGGGCTTTGGAAAGGTTTAAGGTTTTTGGCGTGAGGGTTAAAATCACTGTCCAAAACCTTTGTAGGAAGTCTTTTCCAACCTTTTGGAGTTAGTTAGACAATAAAAAAATGAAAAATGAAAAAAAAAATTTGGGGTGTTTGGGCTTCCTGAAGGTATTAGGTTTTGGGGCTAGGGTAAGGTTTAAGGTTTTTGGCGTTAGGGTTAAAATCACTGTCCAAAACCTTTTAAGGAACAAGATTCAGACCTTTTGGAGTTGGTTACACCAAAAAAAATGTAAAATGAAAAAAAAAATATTTGGGGTGTTCGGGCTTCCTGAAGGTAATACCCTTCAGGTTTAAGTATTAGGTTATGGGGCTAGGGTAAGGTTTAAGGTTTTTGGCGTTAGGGTTAAAATCACTGTCCAAAACCTTTTTAGGAACATGTTTCAGACCTTTTGGAGCTAGTTTGACCAAAAAAAAAAAAGAAAAAGAAAAAATATATATTTGGGGTGTTCGGGCTTCCTGAAGGTAATACCCGGGTATTAGGTTATGGGGCTAGGGTAAGGTTTAAGGTTTTTGGCGTGAGGGTTAAAATCACTGTCCAAAACCTTTGTAGGAAGTCTTTTCCAACCTTTTGGAGTTAGTTAGACAAAAAAAAAAAGATAAATGAAAAAAAAATATTTGGGGTGTTCGGGCTTCCTGAAGGTAATACCCGGGTATTAGGTTATGGGGCTAGGGTAAGGTTTAAGGTTTTTGGCGTAAGGGTTAAAATCACTGTCCAAAACCTTTTTAGGAACATGTTTAAGACCTTTTGGAGTTGGTTACACCAAAAAAAATGTAAAATGAAAAAAAAATATTTGGGGTGTTCGGGCTTCCTGAAGGTAATACCCGGGTATTAGGTTATGGGGCTAGGGTAAGGTTTAAGGTTTTTGGCGTTAGGGTTAAAATCACTGTCCAAAACCTTTTTAGGAACATGTTTCAGACCTTTTGGAGTTGGTTACACCAAAAAAAATTTAAAATGAAAAAAAAATATTTGGGGTGTTCGGGCTTCCTGAAGGTAATACCCGGGTATTAGGTAATGGGGCTAGGGTAAGGTTTAAGGTTTTTGGCGTGAGGGTTAAAATCACTGTCCAAAACCTTTGTAGGACCTCTTTTCCAACCTTTTGGTGTTAGTTAGACCAAAAAAAAACGAAAAATGAAAAAAAAATATTTGGGGTGTTCGGGCTTCCTGAAGGTAATAGGTTTTGGGGCTAGGGTAAGGTTTAAGGTTTTTGGCGTTAGGGTTAAAATCACTGTCCAAAACCTTTTAAGGAACAAGATTCAGACCTTTTGGAGTTGGTTACACCAAAAAAAATGTAAAATGAAAAAAAAAAATATTTGGGGTGTTCGGGCTTCCTGAAGGTAATACCCGGGTATTAGGGTTATGGGGCTAGGTAAGGTTTAAGGTTTTTGGCGTTAGGGTTAAAATCACTGTCCAAAACCTTTGTAGGAAGTCTTTTCCAACCTTTTGGAGTTGGTTACACCAAAAAAAAAATGTAAAATGAAAAAAAAAATTTGGGGTGTTCGGGCTTCCTGAAGGTAATACCCGGGTATTAGGTTTTGGGGCTAGGGTAAGGTTTAAGGTTTTTGGCGTTAGGGTTAAAATCACTGTCCAAAACCTTTTAAGGAACAAGATTCAGACCTTTTGGAGTTGGTTACACCAAAAAAAATGTAAAATGAAAAAAAAAATATTTGGGGTGTTCGGGCTTCCTGAAGGTAATACCCTTCAGGGTAAGTATTAGGTTATGGGGCTAGGATAAGGTTTAAGGTTTTTGGCATAAGGGTTAAAATCACTGTCCAATATTTTTTAAGGAACATGTTTCAGACCTTTTGGAGCTAGTTTGACCAAAAAAAAAAAAGAAAAAGAAAAAATATATATTTGGGGTGTTCGGGCTTCCTGAAGGTAATACCTGGGTATTAGGTTATGGGGCTAGGTTAAGGTTTAAGGTTTTTGGCGTGAGGGTTAAAATCACTGTCCAAAACCTTTGTAGGAAGATGTTTCAGACCTTTTGGAGTTAGTTAGACAAAAAAAAAAAGATAAATGAAAAAAAAATATTTGGGGTGTTCGGGCTTCCTGAAGGTAATACCCGGGTATTAGGTTATGGGGCTAGGGTAAGGTTTAAGGTTTTTGGCGTAAGGGTTAAAATCACTGTCCAAAACCGTTTTAGGAACATGTTTCAGACCTTTTGGAGTTGGTTACACCAAAAAAAAAAGTAAAATGAAAAAAAAAATATTTGGGGTGTTCAAGCTTCCTGAAGGTAATACCCGGGTATTAGGTTATGGGGCTAGGGTAAGGTTTAAGGTTTTTGGCGTTAGGGTTAAAATCACTGTCCAAAACCTTTGTAGGAACTCTTTTCCAACCTTTTGGTGTTAGTTAGACCAAAAAAAAACGAAAAATGAAAAAAAAATATTTGGGGTGTTCGGGCTTCCTGAAGGTAATAGGTTTCTGGGCTAGGGTAATGTTTAACGTTTTTGGCGTTAGGGTTCAAATCAATGTCCAAAACCTTTGTAGGAACTCTTTTCCAACCTTTGAGAGCAAGTTAGACCAAAACAAAAAGAAAAATAAAAAATATATATTTGGGGTGTTCGGGCTTCCTGAAGGTAATACCTGGGTATTAGGTTTTGGGGCTAGGGTTAGGTTTAAGGTTTTTGGCGTTAGGGTTAAAATAACTGTCCAATATTTTTTAAGGAACATGTTTCAGACCTTTGGGAGTTAGTTAGACAAAAAAAAGAAAAGAAAAGAAAAAAAATTATTTGGGGTGTTCGGGTTCCTGAAGGTAATACCCGGGTATTAGGTTATGGGGCTAGGGTAAGGTTTAAGGTTTTTGGCGTTAGAGTTAAAATCACTGTCCAAAACCTTTTTAGGAACATGTTTAAGACCTTTTGGAGTTAGTTAGACAAAAAAAAAAAAAGAAAATGAAAAAAAAATATTTGGGGTGTTCGGTCTTCCTGAAGGTAATACCCGGGTATTAGGTTATGGGGCTAGGGTAAGGTTTAAGGTTTTTGGCGTTAGGGTTAAAATCACTGTCCAAAACCTTTGTAGGACCTCTTTTCCAACCTTTTGGAGTTAGTTAGACCAAAAAAAAACGAAAAATGAAAAAAAAATATTTGGGGTTTTTGGGCTTCCTGAAGGTAATACCCGGGTATTAGGTTATGGGGCTAGGGTAAGGTTTAAGGTTTTTGGCGTGAGGGTTAAAATCACTGTCCAAAACCTTTGTAGGAAGTCTTTTCCAACCTTTTGGAGTTAGTTAGACCAATAAAAAAATGTAAAATGAAAAAAAAAAAATTGGGGTGTTGGGCTTCCTGAAGGTATTATGTTTTGGGGCTAGGGTAAGGTTTAAGGTTTTTGGCGTTAGGGTTAAAATCACTGTCCAAAACCTTTTAAGGAACAAGATTCAGACCTTTTGGAGTTGGTTACACCAAAAAAATGTAAAATGAAAAAAAATATATTTGGGTGTTCGGGCTTCCTGAAGGTAATACCCTTCAGGTTTAAGTATTAGGTTATGGGGCTAGGATTAGGTTTAAGGTTTTTGGCGTAAGGGTTAAAATCACTGTCCAATATTTTTTAAGGAACATGTTTCAGACCTTTTGGACATAGTTTAACCAAAAAAAAAAAGAAATAGAAAAAATATATATTTGGGGTGTTCGGGCTTCCTGAAGGTAATACCCGGGTATTAGGTTATGGGGCTAGGGAAAGGTTTAAGGTTTTTGGCGTTAGGGTTAAAATCACTGTCCAAAACCTTTGTAGGAACTCTTTTCCAACCTTTTGGAGTTAGTTAGACAAAAAAAAAAGATAAATGAAAAAAAAATATTTGGGGTGTTCGGGCTTCCTGAAGGTAATACCCGGGTATTAGGTTATGGGGCTAGGGTAAGGTTTAAGGTTTTTGGCGTGAGGGTTAAAATCACTGTCCAAAACCTTTTTAGGAACATGTTTCAGACCTTTTGGAGTTGGTTACACCAAAAAAAATGTAAAATGAAAAAAAAATATTTGGGGTGTTCGGGCTTCCTGAAGGTAATACCCGGGTATTAGGTTATGGGGCTAGGGTAAGGTTTACATTTTTTGGCGTTAGGGTTAAAATCACTGTCCAAAACCTTTTTAAGGAACATGTTTCAGACCTTTTGGAGCTAGTTTGACCAAAAAAAAAAAAAAAAAAAAAAAATATATTTGGGGTGTTCGGGCTTCCTGAAGGTAATACCTGGGTATTAGGTTATGGGGCTAGGTTAAGGTTTAAGGTTTTTGGCGTGAGGGTTAAAATCACTGTCCAAAACCTTTGTAGGAAGTCTTTTCCAACCTTTTGGAGTTAGTTAGACAAAAAAAAAAGATAAATGAAAAAAAAATATTTGGGGTGTTTGGGCTTCCTGAAGGTATTAGGTTTTGGGGCTAGGGTAAGGTTTAAGGTTTTTGGCGTTAGGGTTAAAATCACTGTCCAAAACCTTTTAAGGAACAAGATTCAGACCTTTTGGAGTTGGTTACACCAAAAAAAAAATGTAAAATGAAAAAAAATTTATTTGGGGTGTTCGGGCTTCCTGAAGGTAATACCCGGGTATTAGGTTATGGGGCTAGGGTAAGGTTTAAGGTTTTTGGCGTAAGGGTTAAAATCACTGTCCAAAACCTTTTTAGGAACATGTTTCAGACCTTTTGGAGCTAGTTTGAGCAAAAAAGAAAAGAAAAAGAAAAAATATATATTTGGGGTGTTCGGGCTTCCTGAAGGTAATACCCGGGTATTAGGTTATGGGGCTAGGTTAAGGTTTAAGGTTTTTGGCGTGAGGGTTAAAATCACTGTCCAAAACCTTTGTAGGAAGTCTTTTCCAACCTTTTGGAGTTAGTTAGACAAAAAAAAAAGATAAATGAAAAAAAAATATTTGGGTGTTCGGGCTTCCTGAAGGTAATACCCGGGTATTAGGTTATGGGGCTAGGGTAAGGTTTAAGGTTTTTGGCGTAAGGGTTAAAATCACTGTCCAAAACCGTTTTAGGAACATGTTTCAGACCTTTTGGAGTTGGTTACACCAAAAAAAAATGTAAAATGAAAAAAAAATATTTGGGGTGTTCGGGCTTCCTGAAGGTAATACCCGGGTATTAGGTTATGGGGCTAGGGTAAGGTTTAAGGTTTTTGGCGTAAGGGTTAAAATCACTGTCCAAAACCTTTTTAGGAACATGTTTCAGACCTTTTGGAGTTGGTTACACCAAAAAAAATGTAAAATGAAAAAAAAAATTTTTTGGGGTGTTCGGGCTTCCTGAAGGTAATACTAGGTTTCTGGGCTAGGGTAATGTTTAAGGTTTTTGGCGTTAGGGTTAAAATCAATGTCCAAAACCTTTGTAGGAACTCTTTTCCAACCTTTGAGAGCAAGTTAGACCAAAAATAAAGAAAAATAAAAAATATATATTTGGGGTGTTCGGGCTTCCTGAAGGTAATACCTGGGTATTAGGTTATGGGGCTAGGGTTAGGTTTAAGGTTTTTGGCGTTAGGGTTAAAATCACTGTCCAATATTTTTTAAGGAACATGTTTCAGACCTTTGGGAGTTAGTTAGACAAAAAAAAGAAAAAGAAAAAAAAATATTTGGGGTGTTCGGGTTTCCTGAAGGTAATACCCGGGTATTAGGTTATGGGGCTAGGGTAAGGTTTAAGGTTTTTGGCGTTAGAGTTAAAATCACTGTCCAAAACCTTTTTAGGAACATGTTTAAGACCTTTTGGAGTTGGTTACACCAAAAAAAATGTAAAATGAAAAAAAAATATTTGGGGTGTTCGGGCTTCCTGAAGGTAATACCCGGGTATTAGGTTATGGGGCTAGGGTAAGGTTTAAGGTTTTTGGCGTTAGGGTTAAAATCACTGTCCAAAACCTGTGTAGGAAGTCTTTTCCAACCTTTTGGAGTTAGTTAGACCAAAAAAAAAACGAAAAATGAAAAAAAAATATTTGGGGTGTTCGGGCTTCCTGAAGGTAATACCCGGGTATTAGGTTATGGGGCTAGGGTAAGGTTTATGGTTTTTGGCGTAAGGGTTAAAATCACTGTCCAAAACCGTTTTAGGAACATGTTTCAGACCTTTTGGAGTTGGTTACACCAAAAAAAAATGTAAAATGAAAAAAAAATATTTGGTGTGTTCAAGCTTCCTGAAGGTAATACCCGGGTATTAGGTTATGGGGCTAGGGTAAGGTTTAAGGTTTTTGGCGTAAGGGTTAAAATCACTGTCCAAAACCTTTTTAGGAACATGTTTCAGACCTTTTGGAGTTGGTTACACCAAAAAAAATGTAAAATGAAAAAAAAATTTTTTTGGGTGTTCAGGCTTCCTGAAGGTAATACTAGGTTTCTGGGCTAGGGTAATGTTTAAGGATTTTGGCGTTAGGGTTAAAATCAATGTCCAAAACCTTTGTAGGAACTCTTTTCCAACCTTTGAGAGCAAGTTAGACCAAAACAAAAAGAAAAATAAAAAATATATATTTGGGGTGTTCGGGCTTCCTGAAGGTAATACCTGGGTATTAGGTTTTGGGGCTAGGGTTAGGTTTAAGGTTTTTGGCGTTAGGGTTAAAATAACTGTCCAATATTTTTTAAGGAACATGTTTCAGACCTTTGGGAGTTAGTTAGACAAAAAAAAAGAAAAATGAAAAAAAATATTTGGGGTGTTCGGGTTTCCTGAAGGTAATACCCGGGTATTAGGTTATGGGGCTAGGGTAAGGTTTAAGGTTTTTGGCGTTAGAGTTAAAATCAGTGTCCAAAACCTTTTTAGGAACATGTTTAAGACCTTTTGGAGTTGGTTACACCAAAAAAAATGTAAAATGAAAAAAAATATATTTGGGGTGTTCGGGCTTCCTGAAGGTAATACCCGGGTATTAGGTTATGGGGCTAGGGTAAGGTTTAAGGTTTTTGGCGTGAGGGTTAAAATCACTGTCCAAAACCTTTGTAGGAAGTCTTTTCCAACCTTTTGGAGTTAGTTAGACCAAAAAAAAACGAAAAATGAAAAAAAAATATTTGGGGTGTTTGGGCTTCCTGAAGGTATTATGTTTTGGGGCTAGGGTAAGGTTTAAGGTTTTTGGCGTTAGGGTTAAAATCACTGTCCAAAACCTTTTAAGGAACAAGATTCAGACCTTTTGGAGTTGGTTACACCAAAAAAATGTAAAATGAAAAAAAATATATTTGGGGTGTTCGGGCTTCCTGAAGGTAATACCCTTCAGGTTTAAGTATTAGGTTATGGGGCTAGGATTAGGTTTAAGGTTTTTGGCGTAAGGGTTAAAATCACTGTCCAATATTTTTAAGGAACATGTTTCAGACCTTTTGGACATAGTTTAACCAAAAAAAAAAAAAATAGAAAAAATATATATTTGGGGTGTTCGGGCTTCCTGAAGGTAATACCCGAGTATTAGGTTATGGGGCTAGGTTAAGGTTTAAGGTTTTTGGCGTGAGGGTTAAAATCACTGTCCAAAACCTTTGTAGGAAGTCTTTTCCAACCTTTTGGAGTTAGTTAGACAAAAAAAAAAGATAAATGAAAAAAAAATATTTGGGGTGTTCGGGCTTCCTGAAGGTAATACCCGGGTATTAGATTATGGGGCTAGGGTAAGGTTTAAGGTTTTTGGCGTAAGGGTTAAAATCACTGTCCAAAACCTTTTTAGGAACATGTTTCAGACCTTTTGGAGTTGGTTACACCAAAAAAAATGTAAAATGAAAAAAAAAATATTTGGGGTGTTCGGGCTTCCTGAAGGTAATACCCTTCAGGTTTAAGTATTAGGTTATGGGGCTAGGATTAGGTTTAAGGTTTTTGGCGTAAGGGTTAAAATCACTGTCCAATATTTTTTAAGGAACATGTTTCAGACCTTTTGGACATAGTTTAACCAAAAAAAAAAAGAAATAGAAAAAATATATATTTGGGGTGTTCGGGCTTCCTGAAGGTAATACCCGAGTATTAGGTTATGGGGCTAGGTTAGGGTTTAAGGTTTTTGGCGTGAGGGTTAAAATCACTGTCCAAAACCTTTGTAGGAAGTCTTTTCCAACCTTTTGGAGTTAGTTAGACAAAAAAAAAAAAAAGATAAATGAAAAAAAAATATTTGGGGTGTTCGGGCTTCCTGAAGGTAATACCCGGGTATTAGGTTATGGGGCTAGGGTAAGGTTTAAGGTTTTTGGCGTAAGGGTTAAAATCACTGTCCAAAACCTTTTTAGGAACATGTTTCAGACCTTTTGGAGTTGGTTACACCAAAAAAAAATGTAAAATGAAAAAAATTTTTTGGGGTGTTCGGGCTTCCTGAAGGTAATACTAGGTTTCTGGGCTAGGGTAAGGTTTAAAGTTTTTGGCGTTAGGGTTAAAATCAATGTCCAAAACCTTTGTAGGAACTCTTTTCCAACCTTTGAGAGCAAGTTAGACCAAAACAAAAAGAAAAATAAAAAATATATATTTGGGGTGTTCGGGCTTCCTGAAGGTAATACCCGGGTATTAGGTTATGGGGCTAGGGTAAGGTTTAAGGTTTTTCGGCGTGAGGGTAAAAATCACTGTCCAAAACCTTTGTAGGAACCCTTTTCCAACCTTTGGGAATTAGTTAGACAAAAAAAAAAAGATAAATGAAAAAAAATATTTGGGGTGTTCAAGCTTCCTGAAGGTAATACCCGGGTAATAGGTTATCGGGCTAGGGTAAGTTTTAAGGTTTTTGGCGTAAGGGTTAAAATCACTGTCCAATATTTTTTAAGGAACATGTTTCAGACCTTTGGGAGTTAGTTAGACAAAAAAAAAAGAAAAAGAAAAAAAAATTATTTGGGGTGTTCGGGTTTCCTGAAGGTAATACCCGGGTATTAGGTTATGGGGCTAGGGTAAGGTTTAAGATTTTTGGCGTTAGGGTTAAAATCACTGTCCAAAACCTTTTAAGGAACAAGATTCAGACCTTTTGGAGTTGGTTACACCAAAAAAAATGTAAAGTGAAAAAAATATATATTTGGGGTGTCCGGGCTTCCTGAAGGTAATACCCGGGTATTAGGGTTATGGGGCTTTCGAAAGGTTTAAGGTTTTTGGCGTGAGGGTTAAAATCACTGTCCAAAACCTTTGTAGGAAGTCTTTTCCAACCTTTTGGAGTTAGTTAGACCAATAAAAAAATGAAAAATGAAAAAAAAAAATTTGGGGTGTTTGGGCTTCCTGAAGGTATTAGGTTTTGGGGCTAGGGTAAGGTTTAAGGTTTTTGGCGTTAGGGTTAAAATCACTGTCCAAAACCTTTTAAGGAACAAGATTCAGACCTTTTGGAGTTGGTTACACCAAAAAAAATGTAAAATGAAAAAAAAAATATTTGGGGTGTTCGGGCTTCCTGAAGGTAATACCCTTCAGGTTTAAGTATTAGGTTATGGGGCTAGGATTAGGTTTAAGGTTTTTGGCGTAAGGGTTAAAATCACTGTCCAATATTTTTTAAGGAACATGTTTCAGACCTTTTGGACATAGTTTAACCAAAAAAAAAAAGAAATAGAAAAAATATATATTTGGGGTGTTCGGGCTTCCTGAAGGTAATACCCGGGTATAAGTTTTGGGGCGATGGTAAGGTTTAAGGTTTTTGGCGTTAGGGTTAAAATCACTGTCCAAAACCTATTTAGGAACATGTTTCAGACCTTTTGGAGTTGGTTAGACCAAAAAAAAAAAAGAAAAAGAAAAAAAAATATTTGGGGTGTTCGGGTTTCCTGAAGGTAATACCCGGGTATTAGGTTATGGGGCTAGGGTAAGTTTTAAGGTTTTTGGCGTTAGGGTTAAAATCACTGTCCAAAACCTTTTTAGGAACATGTTTAAGACCTTTTGGAGTTGGTTCCACCAAAAAAATGTAAAATGAAAAAAATATATATTTGGGGTGTTCGGGATTCCTGAAGGTAATACCCGGGTATTAGGTTATGGGGCTAGGTTAAGGTTTAAGGTTTTTGGCGTGAGGGTTAAAATCACTGTCCAAAACCTTTGTAGGAAGTCTTTTCCAACCTTTTGGAGTTAGTTAGACAAAAAAAAAAAAAGATAAATGAAAAAAAAATATTTGGGGTGTTCGGGCTTCCTGAAGGTAATACCCGGGTATTAGGTTATGGGGCTAGGGTAAGGTTTAAGGTTTTTGGCGTAAGGGTTAAAATCACTGTCCAAAACCTTTTTAGGAACATGTTTCAGACCTTTTGGAGTTGGTTACACCAAAAAAAATGTAAAATGAAAAAAAAAAATATTTGGGGTGTTCGGGCTTCCTGAAGGTAATAGGTTTTGGGGCTAGGGTAAGGTTTAAGGTTTTTGGCGTTAGGGTTAAAATCACTGTCCAAAACCTTTTAAGGAACAAGATTCAGACCTTTTGGAGTTGGTTACACCAAAAAAAAAATGTAAAATGAAAAAAAAATATTTGGGGTGTTCAAGCTTCCTGAAGGTAATACCCGGGTATTAGGTTATGGGGCTAGGGTAAGTTTTAAGGTTTTTGGCGTAAGGGTTAAAATCACTGTCCAAAACCTTTTTAGGAACATGTTTCCTAAAAAGGAAACATGTCCAAAACCTTTGTAGGAAGTCTTTTCCAACCTTTTGGAGTTAGTTAGACCAAAAGAAAAAACGAAAAATGAAAAAAAGATATTTGGGGTGTTCGGGCTTCCTGAAGGTAATACCCGGGTAATAGGTTATCGGGCTAGGGTAAGTTTTAAGGTTTTTGGCGTTAGGGTTAAAATCACTGTCCAAAACCTTTGTAGGAACTCTTTTCCAACCTTTTGGAGTTAGTTAGACCAAAAGAAAAAATTAAAAATGAAAAAAAGATATTTGGGGTGTTCGGGCTTCCTGAAGGTAATACCCGGGTATTAGGTTTTGGGGCTAGGGTAAGGTTTAAGGTTTTTGGTGTTAGGGTTAAAATCCACTGTCCAAATCCTTTGTAGGAACTCTTTTCCAACCTTTTGGAGTTAGTCAGACCAAAAAAACTAGGGCCCCGTTGGGGCACTGGCGGGACCGAGCCGCGTCGCGTCGCCCTCAGCGCGACCGCCTCCCCCTCGCGATTGCGTCACACTCAAGGTCCAAAGATGGTGTGCGCACCTGTCTTTGGTCTTTTACCATTATAATGAATGGGAGGCGCAGTTTCTACCAAAACACTCGCTGCAGACAAACTACATGTCCTATATGAAAAAAGTCTGGACCATGAGTGAGGGCACAAACACAGCTAGGATATATCCAAATGGCAAGTTGCTCCTCCTTACGGTGTTGCCGGGAGAGCGATGCGTTTCAGCCATTGAGCAACACGCAAGAAAAATAAAATTTCTCCTGCCATGGGGGGTAAGGAAAATGACCAATTCTTTTTTATCAAACATTATAATATATATTATATATTGCAGGGCATCAAAGTCTTGAATATGTGAGAGATAAGTAATATGATTGACTTTGATGCCTTTTAACTTTTTCTGTAGCATCAGATTTAATAGACAACTCCCTTTGGCGCCCCTCCGTGGCCATAACTACTTTGTCTGCTGTTAATAGACAGCTCCCTTTGGCGCCACTCAGTGGCCAAAATTACTTTGTCTGCTGTAAAATCATATTGGATTAATATTTTTTCCAGATTTTTTTTTGTACATCTCTTATTTTACTTCTGCCCTGTTCAAAACTAGCAAATGTTTCATTGAAAATAATTTTTTGTAACCCTTTAAGAGCCCATTTAAGACATAAAGTCACTAATATAGCAAAAATGTGAGCCTTTTAACTTTTTCTGTAGCATCAGATTTAATAGACAACTCCCTTTGGCGCCCCTCAGTGGCCATATCTACTTTGTCTGCTGTTAATAGACAGCTCCTTTGGCGCCACTCAGTGGCCAAAATTACTTTGTCTGCTGTAAAATCATATTGGATTAATATTTTTTCCAGATTTTTTTTTGTACATCTCTTATTTTACTTCTGCCCTGTTCAAAACTAGCAAATGTTTCATTGAAAATAATTTTTTGTAACCCTTTAAGAGCCCATTTAAGACATAAAGTCACTAATATAGCAAAAATGTGAGCCTTTTAACTTTTTCTGTAGCATCAGATTTAATAGACAACTCCCTTTGGCGCCCCTCAGTGGCCATATCTACTTTGTCTGCTGTTAATAGACAACTCCCTTTGGCGCCACTCAGTGGCCAAAACTACTTTGTCTGCTGTAAAATCAAATTGGATTCATATTTTTTCCAGATTTTTCTTTTGTACATCTCTTATCTTACTTCTGCCCTGTTCAAAACTAGCAAATGTTTCATTGAAAATAATTTTTTGTAACCCTTTAAGAGTCCATTTAAGACATAAAGTCACTAATATAGCAAAAATGTGAGCCTTTTAACTTTTTCTGTAGCATCAGATTTAATAGACAACTCCCTTTGGCGCCCCTCAGTGGCCATATCTACTTTGTCTGCTGTTAATAGACAACTCCCTTTGGCGCCACTCAGTGGCCAAAACGACTTTTAAGAATGTGGATTTTTGGGTCATCTTTGGCGCCCCCTAGAACGTAAACCGTGGGATGCAGCGTCATGATTTTTACAACTTTGAATGGCCATGGGGTGTAGATTGGCCTGAGCAAATTTGGTGTCGGTGGGACGAAAGCCTTAGGAGGAGTTAGTCACATTCCAATGTGTGCGAATCGGCAAAAAAATGCGAAATAGCCCTTTAACCGTACATTTTACAGACACGTGCCCATTGACTTTTTCATAGATCTTATTGAGATACACGTGATTGTCAAATTTTGTGTCAATATGACAAAGCGTATAGGCGTGACACTCAACAATGTGTATTTTCACCTTAGGGGACAAGAAAAAATTGAATTTTTTCTCCTGCAATGGGGGGCGCTCTTTTGGGGAGTAAAAATTCCTTCACAAATGTGTTGATGGCTGGACATTGCATCATCCTAGAAAATTCAAAGATCACAAAACAGCACAATCTCAAGTTCAAACACGACACAAACTCAGGTTCAACAAACACACAAACTCAAGTTTAACCAATACCCAATTCTCACGTTTAACAATTTCCACAACCTCAAGTTCAAACACGACACAAACTCAAGTTCAAACACGACACAAACTCAAGTTCAAACAACACCCAAATATCAAGTTTAACATCTGCCAACACCTCAAGTTCAAAAACACCACAAACTCAAGTTCTAAATGACAAAAACTCAAGTTCAACAAACACACGAACTCAAGTTCAACCAATGCCCACTTTGCAAGTTTAACAATTTCCACAACCTCAAGTTGTGGAAAAACAAAAACTCAAGTTCAGACACACCACAAACTCAAGTTAGAAAAACACACAGACTCAAGTTCAACCAACACCTAAGTCACAAGTTTAACAATTGCCACAAACTTCAGTTCAAAAAACACAAAAGCTCAAGATCAAAAACACCACAAACTCAAGTTCAAACACGATTCACAAACTCAAGTTCAACCAAATCCCAAATCTCAAGTTTAACAATTTCCACAACCTCAAGTTCAAAACCAACAGAAACTCAAGTTCAAACACGCCACAAACTCAAGTACAACAAACGCCACAAACTCAAGTTCAACAATTGCCACCAAGTAAAGTTCAGAGAAAAATACAGACTCAAGGTTAGCAATTGCCACAAACTCAAGTTCATCAAACACCACAAGCTTAAGTTAAAAAAATGACCAATATTCACATTAAACAATTGCCAAAAACCCAAGTTCAACATACTCAAGTTCAAAAATTGCAAAAAACTCAGGTTCAAAAAATACACAAATTCAAGTTCAAAAACACCACAAACTCAAGTTCAAAAATGCCGAAACTTAATTTCAACCAACACCCAAATCTCAAGTTTAACAATTGCCACAACCTCATGTTCAAAAACAACAGAAACTCAAATTCAAAAACACCAAAAACTCAAGTTAAAAAACCCCCACACAAATTCAAGATCACAAAACAGCACAATCTCAAGTTCAAACAAGACACAAACTCAGGTTCAACAAACACACAAGCTCAAGATAAACCAATACCCAATTCTCACGTTTAACAATTTCCACAACCTCAAGTTCAAATACAACACAAACTCAGGTTCAAACACGACACAAACTCAAGTGCAAAAACACCACAAACTCAAGTTCAACAATTGCCACCAACTAAAGTTCGGAGAAAATACAGACTCAAGTTCAACAATTGCCACAAACTCAAGTTCAACAAACACCACAATCTTAAGTTCAACAAATTCCAAAATTTCAAGTTCAACAAATGACCTAAACTCACACTTAACAATTGCCAAAAACTAAAGTTCAACAAACTCAAGTTAAAAAAGTGCCACAAAATGAAGTTCAAAAACACCACAAACTCAAGTTCAAAAAACACAAAAACTCAAGTTCAAAAACACCACAAACTCAATTTCAAACACGATACAAACTCAAGTTCAACAAACACCACAAACTCAAGTTCAACAAATGTCACAGTTTCAAGTTCAACCAACACCCGATTCTCAGGTTTAACAATTTCCACAACCTCAAATTCAAAAAACACACAAACTCAAGTTCAAAAACACCAGAACCTCAAGTTCAAAAAACATAATAAACTCAAGTTCAAATATTCCACAAACTCAAGTTCAATGAACACCACAAACTCAAGTTCAACCAACACCCGATTCTCAAGTTTAACAATTGCCACAACCTCAAGTTAAAAAAAACACAAACTCAAGTTCAAACACTTCACAAACTCAAGTTCAACAAACGCCACAAGCTCAAGTTCAACAAACGCCACAAACTCAAGTTCAACAATGCCACCAACTAAAGTTCACTAAAAACCAAAGACTCAAGTTCAACAATTGCCAAAAAATCAAGCGAAACAAACTCAAGTTCATAAGTTGTCACAAACTTCAAACATGACACAAACTCAAGTTCAAAAACACCACAAACTCAAGTTCAAAAAGACACAAACTCAAGTTCAACAAACAAAACTAACTGTTTAGAGTAATTTTGAGGTGTTTGAGAGGTTTTTTGTAGACTTACCCTAGTGGTCCTATGTTGTTGTTGATGTGAGGCGTTTCTTTTCCAGTAGTCTAAAATCTGTTGGAGGGGGAAAAGGTTCCAGCTGTCCAGCCGCGGCGGCAGCGGTGTGTCTGAAGTCCGGGGTCATCGGCGGGGGAAAGAAGATAGGCGCTCCGCGGCAAGGTTTGCTGGGACTCGGTGCCGTTGGCGGGTCGAAGCTCGGTGGTGGGCGGCTTGGAGTGATGGAGGTGCGGCGTCTTCTTTCAGGTGGTGGGGCGGCGTCTTCCTCGAGGCGGTGGTCGGTCTTCTTGGTCCAGTGGTCAGTGCTTTGTCTCAATAGCAGGAACAGGAATTGCTCTTTAGTGCACAGCACTTAAATGTGCTTTTGACAGGAGAAGACATCCCCAGAGTTGGGCTCAAGTCATGGTTTGTGCTGTTCCTCTCAGACATGGTTGTGTTCTCTTCTCGATGTTTGTATTCCAGAATGGATGTCTCTTGGTTGTATTTTAAACTTTCAAGTTGTTTTAAGTTAATTTTAATGTAGTTTATTTGTTTTAAATTTAGTTTTGCTACATTAAATTTGTATGCAATCGTAAGGGATTGTGGGTATTTTAGTTCTGAGGGATGAGAGCCTAAGGAATCAATCTTCCTGTTACAGCAAAGGATTGTGGGTAAAACCGTGAGTGAGTGAGGTACTTCCTTTCTGCCATGAGAGCCTTGGGAATCAATCTCCCTGTTGCAGCAAAGGATTGTGGGTAAAACCGTGAGTGAGGGAGGTACATTTTTCCTGGCATGAGAACCTCAGGAGTCAGTCCTTCCTAAGAAAAAAGAGGGGAGGGGGAAGACAAACAAAAGCACAGGAACCCTAAAATGAAATAAAATAAAATAAAATAAAATAATATAAAACAATGAAAAAATAAAAAATAAAAGAACAAAAGTGGATTGCAAAAGGGAAAGGAGAAGAAAAAAGGAAAAAAAGAAGTGTCAAGAGCAAATAGCAAAAAACAGAAGTGAGCTTAAAAACAGAGAACAGTTCCCTAAAAGACAGACAGAAATGTAAATTTGATCAATGTCCTAAGGGAAAATCTGCACGTGTATGTGTGTTCTTTTTTACTAGCTTAGTCTGGTGTCACTGATGGTCAGTTATCAATAAGTATTTATTATTTAAATTTTTGATGAAGTTGTTTGTAGTGGGGTCAGCTGGCTAATTTTAGTGTGTTAAAAAAGATGTTAGAGGGGGAGGATTTAGGTGGCATGGCGGTTCCCCTTCAGGTCTCTCTTAATCCTCAATATAGGTGACCCAACAGGGGTTACCCCCGGCCGGGGTAGGCCGAGGCTGAAGATCACCTATTTGTCCTCTGTGAAGGTGAAAATAAAGGGGCAGGGGAGGGAATAAGAAAGAGGGGGGTGTTAGGGGAGAGATGAGGAGAGAGAGAGAGAGAGAGAGGGGGGGGGGTGGAGAGAGAGAGAGAGAGAGAGAGAGAGAGAGAGAGAGAGAGAGAGAGAGAGAGAGAGAAGGGAAGAGGGAGAGGGGGTTTAAGGGAGAGGTGGAGATGGTGGAAAATAAAGATTGGTGAGGGGGATTTGGTGGCGGATGAAACATTCCATAGCTCCCCAGCTCTCACCATCCATGTGAGGAGAGTGAGCAAGGGACATAGTCACCCGACCCGACTAGGTCTAGGCTCTGCTCTCCTCACGGTCCTCACAAGATACAAAGAGATATGTAAACGTGGAAGTGAGAGTTCTCTAGGCAGAGTTTTGGGTTTGGTTTGAGCTGAGTTGGTCAGTTGATTATTGATTACTATTTTAAGTTCTAAAAGTGGATAGAGTCAAAAAGTCACAGAGGATTGTGGTGGGAGCAGGTGGTCCATCTGGCACCATTCTGCTCATGCAGGGATTCGAGTGATAGAAAGAGAATAGATCTTGCCACCGTGACTCGCCATTGAGACTCTCCTCACCTGCTGGTTTTCATCCTCTGATAGGAGAGAGAGGTACAGATCAGGAGAGAGGGAGAAAAGGAGGGAGGCAGGGTGGGGTCAGGAGTTAATTTGTCTTGAAAAGTATTTATCTTTTCATCATTGCTGTTAGGGTTTAGATGTTTTTTGTTTAGTTTTCTGAGGAATGTAGTGTTAGTATAGGTTCCAAGGTGGAGGATTCTTTGGAATTCACTCTCACCCTTGAAACTGGAAGATCTTAGATTCTATAAAGGGGGGGGGGGGGGTGAGAGGTTGTGTGCACAGAAGGAGCATGGGCTCAGACTATTCTCGGAATGATATTGTGACAAGTCTGTCCGAAGGTAAGTGGCTGGTTAGGTGTGGGAAAGAGATAGAGTGATAGCCCCCGCTTTCGTCAGTTGACTTGGCGGGCTTCCTGAAGGTAATACCCGGGTATTAGGTTATAGGGCTAGGGTAAGGTTTAAGGTTTTTGGCATATGGGTTAAAATCACTGTCCAAAACCTTTTTAGGAACATGTTTCAGACCTTTTGGAGTTGGTTACACCAAAAAAAAATGTAAAATGAAAAAAATTTTTTTTGGGGTGTTCGGGCTTTCTGAAGGTAATACTAGGTTATGGGGCTAGGGTAATGTTTAAGGTTTTTGGGGTTAGGGTTAAAATCAATGTCCAAAACCTTTGTAGGAACTCTTTTCCAACCTTTGAGAGCAAGTTAGACCAAAACAAAAAGAAAAAAAAAATATATATATTTGGGGTGTTCGGGCTTCCTGAAGGTAATACCCGGGTATTAGGTTATGGGGCTAGGGTAAGGTTTAAGGTTTTTCGGCGTGAGGGTAAAAATCACTGTCCAAAACCTTTGTAGGAACTCTTTTCCAACCTTTTGGAATTAGTTAGACAAAAAAAAAAGATAAATGAAAAAAAAAGGTTTGGGGTGTTCGGGCTTCCTGAAGGTAATACCCGGGTATTAGGTTTTGGGGCTAGGGTTAGGTTTAAGGTTTTTGGCGTTAGGGTTAAAATCACTGTCCAATATTTTTTAAGGAACATGTTTCAGACCTTTTGGAGTTAGTTAGACAAAAAAAAAAAGATAAATGAAAAAAAAATATTTGGGGTGTTCGGGCTTCCTGAAGGTAATACCCGGGTATTAGGTTATGGGGCTAGGGTAAGGTTTAAGGTTTTTGGCGTTAGAGTTAAAATCAGTGTCCAAAACCTTTTTAGGAACATGTTTAAGACCTTTTGGAGTTGGTTACACCAAAAAAAAAAAGGAAAATGAAAAAAAAAATATTTGGGGTGTTCGAGCTTCCTGAAGGTAATACCCGGGTATTACGTTTTGGGGCTAGGGTAAGGTTTAAGGTTTTTGGTGTTAGGGTTAAAATCACTGTCCAAAACCTTTGTAGGAACTCTTTTCCGACCTTTTGGAGTTAGTTAGACCAAATAAACAGAAAAAAGAAAAAAATATATTTGGGGTCTTCGGGCTTCCTGAAGGAAATACCCAGGTATTAGGTTATGGGGCTAGGGTAAGGTTTAAGGTTTTTGGCGTTAGGGTTAAAATCAGTGTCCAAAACCTTTTTAGGAACATGTTTAAGACCTTTTGGAGTTGGTTACACCAAAAAAAATGTAAAATGCAAAAAAAAAATATTTGGGGTTTTTGGGCTTCCTGAAGGTAATACCCAGGTATTAGGTTTTGGGGCTAGGGTTAGGTTTAAGGTATTTGGCGTTAGGGTTAAAATCACTGTCCAAAACCTTTTTAGGAACATGTTTCAGACCTTTTGGAGTTGGTTACACCAAAAAAAAAATGTAAAATGAAAAAAAAATATTTGGGGTGTTCAAGCTTCCTGAAGGTAATACCCGGGTATTAGGTTATGGGGCTAGGGTAAGGTTAAAGGTTTTTGGAGTTAGAGTTAAAATCAGTGTCCAAAACCTTTTTAGGAACATGTTTAAGACCTTTTGGAGTTGGTTACACCAAAAAAAAAATGTAAAATGAAAAAAAAAAAATTTGGGGTGTTCGGGCTTCCTGAAGGTAATACCCGGGTATTAGGTTTTGGGGCTAGGGTAAGGTTTAAGGTTTTTGGCGTTAGGGTTAAAATCACTGTCCAAAACCTTTGTAGGAACTCTTTTCTGACCTTTTGGAGTTAGTTAGACCAAAAAAAATGAAAAAAGAAAAAAATATATTTGGGGTGTTCGGGCTTCCTGAAGGTAATACCCGGGTATTAGGTTATGGGGCTAGGGTAAGGTTTAAGGTTTTTGGCGTTAGGGTTAAAATCACTGTCCAAAACCTTTTTAGGAACATGTTTCAGACCTTTTGGAGTTGGTTACACCAAAAAAAATGTAAAATGAAAAAAATATATATTTGGGGTGTTCGGGCTTCCTGAAGGTAATACCCGGGTATTAGGGTTATGGGGCTTTGGAAAGGTTTAAGGTTTTTGGCGTGAGGGTTAAAATCACTGTCCAAAACCTTTGTAGGAAGTCTTTTCCAACCTTTTGGAGTTAGTTAGACCAATAAAAAAATGAAAAATGAAAAAAAAAAATTTGGGGTGTTCGGGCTTCCTGAAGGTATTAGGTTTTGGGGCTAGGGTAAGGTTTAAGGTTTTTGGCGTTAGGGTTAAAATCACTGTCCAAAACCTTTTAAGGAACAAGATTCAGACCTTTTGGAGTTGGTTACACCAAAAAAAATGTAAAATGAAAAAAAAATATTTGGGGTGTTCGGGATTCCTGAAGGTAATACCCTTCAGGGTAAGTATTAGGTTATGGGGCTAGGATAAGGTTTAAGGTTTTTGGCATAAGGGTTAAAATCACTGTCCAATATTTTTTAAGGAACATGTTTCAGACCTTTTGGAGCTAGTTTGACCAAAAAAAAAAAGAAAAAGAAAAAATATTTATTTGGGGTGTTCGGGCTTCCTGAAGGTAATACCCGGGTATTAGGTTATGGGGCTAGGTTAAGGTTTAAGGTTTTTGGCGTGAGGGTTAAAATCACTGTCCAAAACCTTTGTAGGAAGTCTTTTCCAACCTTTTGGAGTTAGTTAGACAAAAAAAAAAAGATAAATGAAAAAAATATATTTGGGGTGTTCGGGCTTCCTGAAGGTAATACCCGGGTATTAGGTTATGGGGCTAGGGTAAGGTTTAAGGTTTTTGGCGTAAGGGTTAAAATCACTGTCCAAAACCGTTTTAGGAACATGTTTCAGACCTTTTGGAGTTGGTTACACCAAAAAAAAAAGTAAAATGAAAAAAAAATATTTGGTGTGTTCAAGCTTCCTGAAGGTAATACCCGGGTATTAGGTTATGGGGCTAGGGTAAGGTTTAAGGTTTTTGGCGTAAGGGTTAAAATCACTGTCCAAAACCTTTGTAGGACCTCTTTTCCAACCTTTTGGTGTTAGTTAGACCAAAAAAAAACGAAAAATGAAAAAAAAATATTTGGGGTGTTCGGGCTTCCTGAAGGTAATAGGTTTCTGGGCTAGGGTAATGTTTAACGTTTTTGGCGTTAGGGTTCAAATCAATGTCCAAAACCTTTGTAGGAACTCTTTTCCAACCTTTGAGAGCAAGTTAGACCAAAACAAAAAGAAAAATAAAAAATATATATTTGGGGTGTTCGGGCTTCCTGAAGGTAATACCTGGGTATTAGGTTTTGGGGCTAGGGTTAGGTTTAAGGTTTTTGGCGTTAGGGTTAAAATAACTGTCCAATATTTTTTAAGGAACATGTTTCAGACCTTTGGGAGTTAGTTAGACAAAAAAAAAGAAAAAGAAAAAAAAATTATTTGGGGTGTTCGGGTTTCCTGAAGGTAATACCCGGGTATTAGGTTATGGGGCTAGGGTAAGGTTTAAGGTTTTTGGCGTTAGAGTTAAAATCAGTGTCCAAAACCTTTTTAGGAACATGTTTAAGACCTTTTGGAGTTGGTTACACCAAAAAAAATGTAAAATGAAAAAAAAATATTTGGGGTGTTCGGGCTTCCTGAAGGTAATACCCGGGTATTAGGTTATGGGGCTAGGGTAAGGTTTAAGGTTTTTGGCGTGAGGGTTAAAATCACTGTCCAAAACCTTTGTAGGACCTCTTTTCCAACCTTTTGGTGTTAGTTAGACCAAAAAAAAACGAAAAATGAAAAAAAAATATTTGGGGTTTTTGGGCTTCCTGAAGGTAATACCCGGGTATTAGGTTATGGGGCTTTGGAAAGGTTTAAGGTTTTTGGCGTGAGGGTTAAAATCACTGTCCAAAACCTTTGTAGGAAGTCTTTTCCAACCTTTTGGAGTTAGTTAGACCAATAAAAAAATGAAAAATGAAAAAAAAAAATTTGGGGTGTTTGGGCTTCCTGAAGGTATTATGTTTTGGGGCTAGGGTAAGGTTTAAGGTTTTTGGCGTTAGGGTTAAAATCACTGTCCAAAACCTTTTAAGGAACAAGATTCAGACCTTTTGGAGTTGGTTACACCAAAAAAATGTAAAATGAAAAAAAATATATTTGTGGTGTTCGGGCTTCCTGAAGGTAATACCCTTCAGGTTTAAGTATTAGGTTATGGGGCTAGGATTAGGTTTAAGGTTTTTGGCGTAAGGGTTAAAATCACTGTCCAAAACCTTTTTAGGAACATGTTTCAGACCTTTTGGACATAGTTTAACCAAAAAAAAAAAGAAATAGAAAAAATATATATTTGGGGTGTTCGGGCTTCCTGAAGGTAATACCCGGGTATTAGGTTATGGGGCTAGGTTAAGGTTTAAGGTTTTTGGCGTGAGGGTTAAAATCACTGTCCAAAACCTTTGTAGGAAGTCTTTTCCAACCTTTTGGAGTTATTTAGACAAAAAAAAAAGATAAATGAAAAAAAAATATTTGGGGTGTTCGGGCTTCCTGAAGGTAATACCCGGGTATTAGGTTATGGGGCTAGGGTAAGGTTTAAGGTTTTTGGCGTAAGGGTTAAAATCACTGTCCAAAACCTTTTTAGGAACATGTTTCAGACCTTTTGGAGTTGGTTACACCAAAAAAAATGTAAAATGAAAAAAAAATATTTGGGGTGTTCGGGCTTCCTGAAGGTAATACCCTTCAGGGTAAGTATTATGTTATGGGGCTAGGATAAGGTTTAAGGTTTTTGGCATAAGGGTTAAAATCACTGTCCAATATTTTTTAAGGAACATGTTTCAGACCTTTTGGAGCTAGTTTGACCAAAAAAAAAAAAGAAAAAGAAAAAATATATATATGGGGTGTTCGGGCTTCCTGAAGGTAATACCTGGGTATTAGGTTATGGGGCTAGGTTAAGGTTTAAGGTTTTTGGCGTGAGGGTTAAAATCACTGTCCAAAACCTTTGTAGGAAGTCTTTTCCAACCTTTTGGAGTTAGTTAGACAAAAAAAAAAGATAAATGAAAAAAAAATATTTGGGGTGTTTGGGCTTCCTGAAGGTATTAGGTTTTGGGGCTAGGGTAAGGTTTAAGGTTTTTGGCGTTAGGGTTAAAATCACTGTCCAAAACCTTTTAAGGAACAAGATTCAGACCTTTTGGAGTTGGTTACACCAAAAAAAATGTAAAATGAAAAAAAAATATTTGGGGTGTTCGGGCTTCCTGAAGGTAATACCCTTCAGGGTAAGTATTAGGTTATGGGGCTAGGATAAGGTTTAAGGTTTTTGGCATAAGGGTTAAAATCACTGTCCAATATTTTTTAAGGAACATGTTTCAGACCTTTTGGAGCTAGTTTGACCAAAAAAAAAAAGAAAAAGAAAAAATATATATTTGGGGTGTTCGGGCTTCCTGAAGGTAATACCTGGGTATTAGGTTATGGGGCTAGGTTAAGGTTTAAGGTTTTTGGCGTGAGGGTTAAAATCACTGTCCAAAACCTTTGTAGGAAGTCTTTTCCAACCTTTTGGAGTTAGTTAGACAAAAAAAAAAAGATAAATGAAAAAAAAATATTTGTGGTGTTCGGGCTTCCTGAAGGTAATACCCGGGTATTAGGTTATGGGGCTAGGGTAAGGTTTAAGGTTTTTGGCGTAAGGGTTAAAATCACTGTCCAAAACCGTTTTAGGAACATGTTTCAGACCTTTTGGAGTTGGTTACACCAAAAAAAAATGTAAAATGAAAAAAAAATATTTGGTGTGTTCAAGCTTCCTGAAGGTAATACTCGGGTATTAGGTTATGGGGCTAGGGTAAGGTTTAAGGTTTTTGGCGTAAGGGTTAAAATCACTGTCCAAAACCGTTTTAGGAACATGTTTCAGACCTTTTGGAGTTGGTTACACCAAAAAAAAATGTAAAATGAAAAAAAATTTTTTTGGGGTGTTCGGGCTTCCTGAAGGTAATACTAGGTTTCTGGGCTAGGGTAATGTTTAAGGTTTTTGGCGTTAGGGTTAAAATCAATGTCCAAAACCTTTGTAGGAACTCTTTTCCAACCTTTGAGAGCAAGTTAGACCAAAACAAAAAGAAAAATAAAAAATATATATTTGGGGTGTTCGGGCTTCCTGAAGGTAATACCTGGGTATTAGGTTTTGGGGCTAGGGTTAGGTTTAAGGTTTTTGGCGTTAGGGTTAAAATAACTGTCCAATATTTTTTAAGGAACATGTTTCAGACCTTTGGGAGTTAGTTAGACAAAAAAAAAGAAAAAGAAAAAAAAATTATTTGGGGTGTTCGGGTTTCCTGAAGGTAATACCCGGGTATTAGGTTATGGGGCTAGGGTAAGGTTTAAGGTTTTTGGCGTTAGAGTTAAAATCAGTGTCCAAAACCTTTTTAGGAACATGTTTAAGACCTTTTGGAGTTGGTTACACCAAAAAAAATGTAAAATGAAAAAAATATATATTTGGGGTGTTCGGGCTTCCTGAAGGTAATACCCGGGTATTAGGTTATGGGGCTAGGGTAAGGTTTAAGGTTTTTGGCGTGAGGGTTAAAATCACTGTCCAAAACCTTTGTAGGAAGTCTTTTCCAACCTTTTGGAGTTAGTTAGACCAAAAAAAAACGAAAAATGAAAAAAAAATATTTGTGGTGTTCGGGCTTCCTGAAGGTAATACCCGGGTATTAGGTTATGGGGCTAGGGTAAGGTTTAAGGTTTTTGGCGTAAGGGTTAAAATCACTGTCCAAAACCGTTTTAGGAACATGTTTCAGACCTTTTGGAGTTGGTTACACCAAAAAAAAATGTAAAATGAAAAAAAAATATTTGGGGTGTTCGGGCTTCCTGAAGGTAATACCCGGGTATTAGGTTATGGGGCTAGGGTAAGGTTTAAGGTTTTTGGCGTAAGGGTTAAAATCACTGTCCAAAACCTTTTTAGGAACATGTTTCAGACCTTTTGGAGTTGGTTACACCAAAAAAAATGTAAAATGAAAAAAAAAAATTTTGGGGTGTTCGGGCTTCCTGAAGGTAATACTAGGTTTCTGGGCTAGGGTAATGTTTAACGTTTTTGGCGTTAGGGTTCAAATCAATGTCCAAAACCTTTGTAGGAACTCTTTTCCAACCTTTGAGAGCAAGTTAGACCAAAACAAAAAGAAAAATAAAAAATATATATTTGGGGTGTTCGGGCTTCCTGAAGGTAATACCCGGGTATTAGGTTTTGGGGCTAGGGTTAGGTTTAAGGTTTTTGGCGTTAGGGTTAAAATAACTGTCCAATATTTTTTAAGGAACATGTTTCAGACCTTTTGGAGTTAGTTAGACAAAAAAAAAAGAAAAAGAAAAAAAAATATTTGGGGTGTTCGGGCTTCCTGAAGGTAATACCCGGGTATTAGGTTATGGGGCTAGGGTAAGGTTTAAGGTTTTTGGCGTTAGAGTTAAAATCACTGTCCAAAACCTTTTTAGGAACATGTTTAAGACCTTTTGGAGTTGGTTACACCAAAAAAAAATGTAAAATGAAAAAAAAAATATTTGGGGTGTTCGGGCTTCCTGAAGGTAATACCCGGGTATTAGGTTATGGGGCTAGGGTAAGGTTTAAGGTTTTTGGCGTTAGGGTTAAAATCACTGTCCAAAACCTTTGTAGGAAGTCTTTTCCAACCTTTTGGAGTTAGTTAGACCAAAAGAAAAAACGAAAAATGAAAAAAAAATATTTGGGGTGTTTGGGCTTCCTGAAGGTATTAGGTTATGGGGCTAGGGTAAGGTTTAAGGTTTTTGGCGTTAGGGTTAAAATCACTGTCCAAAACCTTTTAAGGAACAAGATTCAGACCTTTTGGAGTTGGTTACACCAAAAAAAATGTAAAATGAAAAAAAATATATTTGGGGTGTTCGGGCTTCCTGAAGGTAATACCCGGGTATTAGGTTATGGGGCTAGGGTAAGGTTTAAGGTTTTTGGCGTAAGGGTTAAAATCACTGTCCAAAACCTTTTTAGGAACATGTTTCAGACCTTTTGGACATAGTTTAACCAAAAAAAAAAAAGAAATAGAAAAAATATATATTTGGGGTGTTCGGGCTTCCTGAAGGTAATACCCGGGTATTAGGTTATGGGGCTAGGGTAAGGTTTAAGGTTTTTGGCGTGAGGGTTAAAATCACTGTCCAAAACCTTTGTAGGAAGTCTTTTCCAACCTTTTGGAGTTAGTTAGACAAAAAAAAAAGATAAATGAAAAAAAAATATTTGGGGTGTTCGGGCTTCCTGAAGGTAATACCCGGGTATTAGGTTATGGGGCTAGGGTAAGGTTTAAGGTTTTTGGCGTAAGGGTTAAAATCACTGTCCAAAACCTTTTTAGGAACATGTTTCAGACCTTTTGGAGTTGGTTACACCAAAAAAAATGTAAAATGAAAAAAAAATATTTGGGGTGTTCGGGCTTCCTGAAGGTAATACCCTTCAGGTTTAAGTATTAGGTTATGGGGCTAGGGTAAGGTTTAAGGTTTTTGGCGTTAGGGTTAAAATCACTGTCCAAAACCTTTTTAGGAACATGTTTCAGACCTTTTGGACATAGTTTAACCAAAAAAAAAAAAAAAGAAATAGAAAAAATATATATTTGGGGTGTTCGGGCTTCCTGAAGGTAATACCCGGGTATTAGGTTATGGGGCTAGGGTAAGGTTTAAGGTTTTTGGCGTGAGGGTTAAAATCACTGTCCAAAACCTTTGTAGGAACTCTTTTCCAACCTTTTGGAGTTAGTTAGACAAAAAAAAAAAGATAAAAAAAAAAAAATATTTGGGGTGTTCGGGCTTCCTGAAGGTAATACCCGGGTATTAGGTTTTGGGGCTAGGGTTAGGTTTAAGGTTTTTGGCGTTAGGGTTAAAATCACTGTCCAAAACCTTTTTAGGAACATGTTTAAGACCTTTGGGAGTTAGTTAGACAAAAAAAAAAAAAAGATAAATGAAAAAAAAATATTTGGGGTGTTCGGGCTTCCTGAAGGTAATACCCGGGTATTAGGTTATGGGGCTAGGGTAAGGTTTAAGGTTTTTGGCGTTAGAGTTAAAATCAGTGTCCAAAACCTTTTTAGGAACATGTTTAAGACCTTTTGGAGTTGGTTACACCAAAAAAAAAAAGGAAAATGAAAAAAAAAATATTTGGGGTGTTCGAGCTTCCTGAAGGTAATACCCGGGTATTACGTTTTGGGGCTAGGGTAAGGTTTAAGGTTTTTGGTGTTAGGGTTAAAATCACTGTCCAAAACCTTTGTAGGAACTCTTTTCCGACCTTTTGGAGTTAGTTAGACCAAATAAACAGAAAAAAGAAAAAAATATATTTGGGGTGTTCGGGCTTCCTGAAGGTAATACCCGGGTATTAGGTTATGGGGCTAGGGTAAGGTTTAAGGTTTTTGGCGTTAGGGTTAAAATCACTGTCCAAAACCTTTTTAGGAACATGTTTAAGACCTTTTGGAGTTGGTTACACCAAAAAAAATGTAAAATGAAAAAAAAAATATTTGGGGTTTTCGGGCTTCCTGAAGGTAATACCCGGGTATTAGGTTATGGGGCTAGGGTAAGGTTTAAGGTTTTTGGCGTTAGGGTTAAAATCACTGTCCAAAACCTTTTTAGGAACATGTTTAAGACCTTTTGGAGTTGGTTACACCAAAAAAAAAATGTAAAATGAAAAAAAAAATATTTGGGGTGTTCGGGCTTCCTGAAGGTAATACCCGGGTATTAGGTTATGGGGCTAGGGTAAGGTTTAAGGTTTTTGGCGTTAGAGTTAAAATCAGTGTCCAAAACCTTTTTAGGAACATGTTTAAGACCTTTTGGAGTTGGTTACACCAAAAAAAATGTAAAATGAAAAAAAAAAAAATTTGGGGTGTTCGGGCTTCCTGAAGGTAATACCCGGGTATTAGGTTATGGGGCTAGGGTAAGGTTTAAGGTTTTTGGTGTTAGGGTTAAAATCACTGTCCAAAACCTTTGTAGGAACTCTTTTCTGACCTTTTGGAGTTAGTTAGACCAAAAAAAAAGAAAAAAGAAAAAAATATATTTGGGGTGTTCGGGCTTCCTGAAGGTAATACCCGGGTATTAGGTTATGGGGCTAGGGTAAGGTTTAAGGTTTTTGGCGTTAGGGTTAAAATCACTGTCCAAAACCTTTTTAGGAACATGTTTCAGACCTTTTGGAGTTGGTAACACCAAAAATAAATGTAAAATGAAAAAAAAATATTTGGGGTGTTCGGGTTCCCTGAAGGTAATACCCGGGTATTAGGTTTTGGGGCTAGGGTAAGGTTTAAGGTTTTTGACGTTAGGGTTAAAATCACTGTCCAAAACCTTTTAAGGAACAAGATTCAGACCTTTTGGAGTTGGTTGCACCAAAAAAAATGTAAAATGAAAAAAAAAATAGTTGGGGTGTTCGGGCTTCCTGAAGGTAATACCCTTCAGGTTTAAGTATTAGGTTATGGGGCTAGGATTAGGTTTAAGGTTTTTGGCGTAAGGGTTAAAATCACTGTCCAATATTTTTAAGGAACATGTTTCAGACCTTTTGGACATAGTTTAACCAAAAAAAAAAAAGAAATAGAAAAAATATATATTTGGGGTGTTCGGGCTTCCTGAAGGTAATACCCGGGTATTAGGTTATGGGGCTAGGGTAAGGTTTAAGGTTTTTGGCGTGAGGGTTAAAATCACTGTCCAAAACCTTTGTAGGAACTCTTTTCCAACCTTTTGGAATTAGTTAGACAAAAAAAAAAAGATAAATGAAAAAAAAAGGTTTGGGGTGTTCGGGCTTCCTGAAGGTAATACCCGGGTATTAGGTTTTGGGGCTAGGGTTAGGTTTAAGGTTTTTGGCGTTAGGGTTAAAATCACTGTCCAATATTTTTTAAGGAACATGTTTCAGACCTTTTGGAGTTAGTTAGACAAAAAAAAAAAGATAAATGAAAAAAAAATATTTGGGGTGTTCGGGCTTCCTGAAGGTAATACCCGGGTATTAGGTTATGGGGCTAGGGTAAGGTTTAAGGTTTTTGGCGTTAGAGTTAAAATCACTGTCCAAAACCTTTTTAGGAACATGTTTAAGACCTTTTGGAGTTGGTTACACCAAAAAAAAAAAAGGAAAATGAAAAAAAAAATATTTGGGGTGTTCGGGCTTCCTGAAGGTAATACCCGGGTATTAGGTTTTGGGGCTAGGGTAAGGTTTAAGGTTTTTGGCGTTAGGGTTAAAATCACTGTCCAAAACCTTTGTAGGAACTCTTTTCCGACCTTTTGGAGTTAGTTAGACCAAATAAACAGAAAAAAGAAAAAAATATATTTGGGGTCTTCGGGCTTCCTGAAGGAAATACCCGGGTATTAGGTTATGGGGCTAGGGTAAGGTTTAAGGTTTTTGGCGTTAGGGTTAAAATCACTGTCCAAAACCTTTTTAGGAACATGTTTAAGACCTTTTGGAGTTGGTTACACCAAAAAAAAAATGTAAAATGAAAAAAAAATATTTGGGGTGTTTGGGCTTCCTGAAGGTAATACCCGGGTATTAGGTTTTGGGGCTAGGGTTAGGTTTAAGGTTTTTGGCGTTAGGGTTAAAATCACTGTCCAAAACCTTTTTAGGAACATGTTTCAGACCTTTTGGAGTTGGTTACACCAAAAAAAAATGTAAAATGAAAAAAAAATATTTGGGGTGTTCGGGCTTCCTGAAGGTAATACCCGGGTATTAGGTTATGGGGCTAGGGTAAGGTTAAAGGTTTTTGGAGTTAGAGTTAAAATCAGTGTCCAAAACCTTTTTAGGAACATGTTTAAGACCTTTTGGAGTTGGTTACACCAAAAAAAAAATGTAAAATGAAAAAAAAAAAATTTGGGGTGTTCGGGCTTCCTGAAGGTAATACCCGGGTATTAGGTTTTGGGGCTAGGGTAAGGTTTAAGGTTTTTGGTGTTAGGGTTAAAATCACTGTCCAAAACCTTTGTAGGAACTCTTTTCTGACCTTTTGGAGTTAGTTAGACCAAAAAAAAAGAAAAAAGAAAAAAATATATTTGGGGTGTTCGGGCTTCCTGAAGGTAATACCCGGGTATGAGGTTATGGGGCTAGGGTAAGGTTTAAGGTTTTTGGCGTTAGGGTTAAAATCACTGTCCAAAACCTTTTTAGGAACATGTTTCAGACCTTTTGGAGTTGGTTACACCAAAAAAAATGTAAAATGAAAAAAAAATATTTGGGGTGTTCGGGTTTCCTGAAGGTAATACCCGGGTATTAGGTTTTGGGGCTAGGGTAAGGTTTAAGGTTTTTGACGTTAGGGTTAAAATCACTGTCCAAAACCTTTTAAGGAACAAGATTCAGACCTTTTGGAGTTGGTTGCACCAAAAAAAATGTAAAATGAAAAAAAATATATTTTGGGTGTTCGGGCTTCCTGAAGGTAATACCCGGGTATTAGGTTATGGGGCTAGGGTAAGGTTTAAGGTTTTTGGCGTAAGGGTTAAAATCACTGTCCAAAACCTTTTTAGGAACATGTTTCAGACCTTTTGGAGCTAGTTTGACCAAAAAAAAAAAGAAAAAGAAAAAATATATATTTGGGGTGTTCGGGCTTCCTGAAGGTAATAGGTTTTGGGGCTAGGGTAAGGTTTAAGGTTTTTGGCGTTAGGGTTAAAATCACTGTCCAAAACCTTTTAAGGAACAAGATTCAGACCTTTTGGAGTTGGTTACACCAAAAAAAATGTAAAATGAAAAAAAAAATATTTGGGGTGTTAGGGCTTCCTGAAGGTAATACCCTTCAGGTTTAAGTATTAGGTTATGGGGCTAGGATTAGGTTTAAGGTTTTTGGCGTAAGGGTTAAAATCACTGTCCAAAATTTTTTAAGGAACATGTTTCAGACCTTTTGGAGCTAGTTTGACCAAAAAAAAAAAGAAAAAGAAAAAAAAATATTTGGGGTGTTCGGGCTTCCTGAAGGTAATACCCGGGTATAAGGTTATGGGGCTAGGTTAAGGTTTAAGGTTTTTGGCATGAGGGTTAAAATCACTGTCCAAAACCTTTGTAGGAAGTCTTTTCCAACCTTTTGGAGTTAGTTAGACAAAAAAAAAGATAAATGAAAAAAAAATATTTGGGGTGTTCGGGCTTCCTGAAGGTAATACACGGGTATTAGGTTATGGGGCTAGGGTAAGGTTTAAGGTTTTTGGCGTTAGAGTTAAAATCAGTGTCCAAAACCTTTTTAGGAACATGTTTAAGACCTTTTGGAGTTGGTTACACCAAAAAAAAATGTAAAATGAAAAAAAAATATTTGGGGTGTTCAAGCTTCCTGAAGGTAATACCCGGGTATTAGGTTATGGGGCTAGGGTAAGGTTTAAGGTTTTTGGCGTTAGGGTTAAAATCACTGTCCAAAACCTTTGTAGGACCTCTTTTCCAACCTTTTGGTGTTAGTTAGACCAAAAAAAAACGAAAAATGAAAAAAAAATATTTGGGGTTTTGGGCTTCTTGAAGGTAATACCCGGGTATTAGGTTATGGGGCTTTGGAAAGGTTTAAGGTTTTTGGCGTGAGGGTTAAAATCACTGTCCAATATTTTTTAAGGAACATGTTTCAGACCTTTTGGAGTTAGTTAGACCAAAAAAAAAAGAAAAAAGAAAAAAAAATATTTGGGGTTTTCGGGCTTCCTGAAGGTATTAGGTTTTGGGGCTAGGGTAAGGTTTAAGGTTTTTGGCGTTAGGGTTAAAATTACTGTCCAAAACCTTTAAAGGAACAAGATTCAGACCTTTTGGAGTTGGTTACATCCAAAAAAAATGTAAAATGAAAAAAAAAATATTTGGGGTGTTCGGGCTTCCTGAAGGTAATACCCTTCAGGTTTAAGTATTAGGTTATGGGGCTAGGATTAGGTTTAATGTTTTTGGCGTTAGGGTTAAAATCACTGTCCAATATTTTTAAGGAACATGTTTCAGACCTTTTGGAGCTAGTTTGACCAAAAAAAATGAAAAATGAAAAAAATATATTTTGGGTTTTCGGGCTCCCTGAAGGTAATACCTAGGTATTAGGTTATGGGGCTATGGTAAGGTTTAAGGTTATTGGCGTTAGGGTTAAAATCAGTGTCCAAAACCTTTATTGGAACTCTTTTCCAACCTTTTGGAGTTAGTTAGACCAAAAAAAAAATGAAAAATAAAAAAAATATATTTGGGGTGTTTGGGCTTCCTGAAGGTAATACCCGGGTATTAGGTTATGGGGCTTGGGTAAGGTTTAAGGTTATTGGCGTGAGGGTTAAAATCACTGTCCGAAACCTTTGTAGGAACTCTTTTCCGACCTTTTGGAGTTGGTTACACTAAAAAAAATTTTACAATGAAAAAAAAATATTTGGGGTGTTCGGGCTTCCTGAAGGTAATACCCGGGTATTAGGTTATGGGGCTATGGTAAGGTTTAAGGTTTTTGGCGTTAGGGTTAAAATCACTGTCCAAAACCTTTGTAGGAACTCTTTTCCAACCTTTTGGAGTTAGTTAGACAAAAAGAAAATGAAAACTGAAAAAAAAATGTTTGGGGTTTTCGGGCTTCCTGAAGGTAATACCCGGGTATTAGGTTATGGGGCTATGGTAAGGTTTAAGGTTTTTGGCATTAGGGTTAAAATCACTGTCCAAAACCTTTGTAGGAACTCTTTTCCAACCTTTTGGAGTTAGTTAGACCAAAAAAAATGAAAAATGAAAAAAAAAATATTAGGGGTTTTCGGGCTTCCTGAAGGTAATAACTGGGTATTAGGTTATGGGGCTATGGTAAGGTTTAAGGTTTTTGGCGTTAGGGTTAAAATCAGTGTCCAAAACCTTTGTTGGAACTCTTTTCCAACCTTTTGGAGTTAGTTAGACCAAAAAAAAAAGAAAAAAAAAAACAAATATATTTGGGGTGTTTAGGCTTCCTGAAGGTAATACTCGGGTATTAGGGTATGGGGCTAGGGTAAGGTTTAAGTTTTTTGGCGTTGGGGTTAAAATTACTGTCCAAAACCTTGTTAGGAACATGTTTCAGACTTTTTGGAGTTGGTTTCACCAAAAAAAAAAAATGAAAGATGAAAAAAAAATATTTGGGGTGTTCAGGCTTCCTGAAGTTAATACCCGGGTATAAGGTTATGGGGCTATGGCAAGATTAAGGTTTTTGGCGTTAGGGTTAAAATCCCTGTCCAAAACCTTTGTAGGAACTCTTTTCCAAGCTTTTGGAGTTAGTTAGACCAAAAAAAAATGAAAATTGAAAAAAAATATTTGAGGTGTTCGGGCTTCCTGAAAGTAATACCTGGGTATTAGGTAATGGGGCAATGGTAAGGTTTAAGGTTTTTGGGGTTAGGGTTAAAATCACTGTCCAAAACCTTTTAAGGAATATGTTTCAGACCTTTTGGAGTTGGTTACTCCAAAAAAATGTGAAATTAAAAAAAAATTTTCGGAGTGTTTGGGCTTCCTAAAGGTAATACCTGGGTATTTGGTTAAGGGGCTATGGTAAGGTTTAAGGTTATTGGCGTTAAGGTTAAAATCAGTGTCCAAAACCTTTGTTGGAACTCTTTTCCAACCTTTTGGAGTTAGTTAGACCAAAAAAAAAAGAAAAATAAAAAAATATATTTGGGGTGTTTAGGCTTCCTGAAGGTAATACCCAGGTATTAGGTAATGGGGCTTGGGTAAGGTTTAAGTTTTTTGGCGTGAGGGTTAAAATCACTGTCCGAAACCTTTTTAGGAACATGTTTCAGACCTTTTGGAGTTGGTTACACTAAAAAAAATCTTACAATGAAAAAAAAATATTTGGGGTGTTCGGGCTTCCTGAAGGTAATACCCGGGTATAAGGTTATGGGGCTATGGTAAGGTTTAAGGTTTTTGGCATTAGGGTTAAAATCACTGTCCAAAACCTTTGTAGGAACTCTTTTCCAACCTTTTGGAGTTAGTTAGACCAAAAAAAATGAAAAATGAAAAAAATATATTTGGGGTTTTCGGGCTTCCTGAAGGTAATACCCGGGTATTAGGGTATGGGGCTATGGTAAGGTTTAAGTTTTTTGGCGTTAGGGTTAAAATCCCTGTCCAAAACCTTTGTAGGAACTCTTTTCCAAGCTTTTGGAGTTAGTTAGACCAAAAAAAAAATGAAAAATGAAAAAAAATATTTGGGGTGTTCGGGCTTCCTGAAAGTAATACCCTGGGTATTAGGTAATGGGGCTATGGTAAGGTTTAAGGTTTTTGGCGTTAGGGTTAAAATCACTGTCCAAAACCTTTTAAGGAATATGTTTCAGACCTTTTGGAGTTGGTTACTCCAAAAAAATGTGAAATTAAAAAAAAATATTTGGAGTGTTTGGGCTTCCTAAAGGTAATACCTGGGTATTTGGTTAAGGGGCTATGGTAAGGTTTAAGGTTATTGGCGTTAGGGTTAAAATCAGTGTCCAAAACATTTGTTGGAACTCTTTTCCAACCTTTTGGACTTAGTTAGACCAAAAAAAAAAGAAAAATAAAACAAATATATTTGGGGTGTTTGGGCTTCCTGAAGGTAATACCCGGGTATTCGTTTAAGGGGCTATGGTAAGGTTTAAGGTTATTGGCGTGAGGGTTAAAATCACTGTCCGAAACCTTTTTAGGAACATGTTTCAGACCTTTTGGAGTTGGTTACACTAAAAAAAATCTTACAATGAAAAAAAAATATTTGGGGTGTTCGGGCTTCCTGAAGGTAATACCCGGGTATAAGGTTATGGGGCTATGGCAAGATTAAGGTTTTTGGCGTTAGGGTTAAAATCACTGTCCAAAACCTTTGTAGGAACTCTTTTCCAACCTTTTGGAGTTAGTTAGACAAAAAGAAAATGAAAACTGAAAAAAAAAATGTTTGGGGTTTTCGGGCTTCCTGAAGGTAATATCCGGGTATTAGGTCATGGGGCTATGGTAAGGTTTAAGGTTTTTGGCATTAGGGTTAAAATCACTGTCCAAAACCTTTGTAGGAACTCTTTTCCAACCTTTTGGAGTTAGTTAGACCAAAAAAATGAAAAATGAAAAAAATATATTTGGGGTTTTCGGGCTTCCTGAAGGTAATACCTGGGTATTAGGTTATGGGGCTATGGTAAGGTTTAAGGTTTTTGGCGTTAGGGTTAAAATCACTGTCCAAAACCTATGTAGGAACTCTTTTCCAACCTTTTGGTTTTAGTTAGACTAAAAAAAAAAAGAAAAATGAAAAAGAATATTTGGGGTGTTCGGGCTTCCTGAAGGTAATACCCGGGTATTAGGGTATGGGGCTATGGTAAGGTTTAAGTTTTTTGGCGTTAGGGTTAAAATCCCTGTCCAAAACCTTTGTAGGAACTCTTTTCCAAGCTTTTGGAGTTAGTTAGACCAAAAAAAAAATGAAAAATGAAAAAAAATATTTGGGGTGTTCGGGCTTCCTGAAAGTAATCCCTGGGTATTAGGTAATGGGGCAATGGTAAGGTTAAAGGTTTTTGGCGTTAGGGTTAAAATCACTGTCCAAAACCTTTTAAGGAATATGTTTCAGACCTTTTGGAGTTGGTTACTCCAAAAAAATGTGAAATTAAAAAAAAATATTTGGAGTGTTTGGGCTTCCTAAAGGTAATACCTGGGTATTTGGTTAAGGGGCTATGGTAAGGTTTAAGGTTATTGGCGTTAGGGTTAAAATCAGTGTCCAAAACATTTGTTGGAACTCTTTTCCAACCTTTTGGACTTAGTTAGACCAAAAAAAAAAGAAAAATAAAACAAATATATTTGGGGTGTTTGGGCTTCCTAAAGGTAATACCTGGGTATTTGGTTAAGGGGCTATGGTAAGGTTTAAGGTTATTGGCGTTAAGGTTAAAATCAGTGTCCAAAACCTTTGTTGGAACTCTTTTCCAACCTTTTGGAGTTAGTTAGACCAAAAAAAAAAGAAAAATAAAACAAATATATTTGGGGTGTTTAGGCTTCCTGAAGGTAATACCCAGGTATTAGGTAATGGGGCTTGGGTAAGGTTTAAGTTTTTTGGCGTGAGGGTTAAAATCACTGTCCGAAACCTTTTTAGGAACATGTTTCAGACCTTTTGGAGTTGGTTACACTAAAAAAAATCTTACAATGAAAAAAAAATATTTGGGGTGTTCGGGCTTCCTGAAGGTAATACCCGGGTATAAGGTTATGGGGCTATGGTAAGGTTTAAGGTTTTTGGCATTAGGGTTAAAATCACTGTCCAAAACCTTTGTAGGAACTCTTTTCCAACCTTTTGGAGTTAGTTAGACCAAAAAAAAAGAAAAATGAAAAAAATATATTTGGGGTGTTCGGGCTTCCTGAAGGTAATACCCGGGTATTCGTTTAAGGGGCTATGGTAAGGTTTAAGGTTATTGGCGTCAGGGTTAAAATCAGTGTCCAAAACCTTTGTAGGAACTCTTTTCCAACCTTTTGGAGTTAGTTAGACAAAAAAAGAGAAAAAAAATATATATATATATATTTGGGGTGTTTGGGCTTCCTGAAGGTATTATTAGGTTATTAGGTTATGGGGCTAGGGTAAGGTTTAAGTTTTTTGGCGTAAGGGTTAAAATCAGTGTCCAAAACCTTTTTAGGAACATGTTTCAGACCTTTTGGAGTTATTTAGATAAAAAAAAAATGAAAAATGAAAAAAAAATATTTGGTGTGTTCGGGTTTCCTGAAGGTAATACCTGGGTATTAGTTTATGGGGCTATGGTAAGGTTTAAGGTTTTTGGCGTTAGGGTTAAATATCCAATATTAAGTTTAAAAATTGCCACAAACTCAAGTTCAAACACGAAACAAACTCAATTTAAAAAACACCAAAAACTCAAGTTCAACAAATACCCAATTCTTAAATTTAACAATTTTCACAACCTCAAGTTAAAAAAACCCACAAACATAAGTTAAAACAAGACACAAACTAAAGTTCAACAAAACAAAAAACTCAAGTTCAACCAACACCTGATATTCAAGTTTGAAAATTTTCACAGCCTCAAGTTCAAAAAACACACAAACTCAAGTTAAACAAACAACACAAATGCAAGTTCAAACACGACACAAACTCAAGTTCAACCAACACCCAAATCTCAAGTTTAACAAATTCTACAACCTAAAGTTCAAAAACACCACAAACCCAAGTTCAACAACACCACAAACTCAAGTTCAAACACGACACGAACTCAAGTTCAAACACGACACAAACTCAAGTTCAACAAACACACTAACTGAAGTTCAACCAACACCTGATTCTCAAGTTTAACAATTTCCAAAACCTCAAGTTCAAAAACAACAGAAACAGTTCAAAAAAACCTCAACCTCAAGTTCAAAAACGACACAAACTCAAGTATAAAAACACATAATCAAGTTAAAAAAATAACACGAACTCAAGTTCAACCAACACCCAAATCTCAAGTTTAACCAACACCCAAATCTCAAGTTTAACAATTGCCACAACCTCAAGTTCAAAAACAACACAGACTCAAGTTAAAAAAAACCACAAACTCAAGTTCAAACACGACACAACCTCAGGTTCAACAAAAACCACAAACTCAAGTTCAACCAACACATGATTCTCACGTTTAAAAATTTTCAGAACCTCAAGTTCAAAAAACACACAAATTCAAGTTAAACAAATAACAGGAATGCAAGTTCTGAAACGACACAAACTCAAGTTCTGAAACGACACAAACTCAAGTTCAACCAACACCCAAATCTCAAGTTTAACAATTGCCACAACCTCAAGTTCAACAAATACACAAACTCAAATTCAAACACACCACAAACTCAAGTTAAAAACACGACACAAACTCAAGTTCAAAAAAACCATAAACTCAAGTTCAACCAATACCCAATTCTCAAGTTTAACAATTTCCACAACTTCAAGTTCAAAAACAACACAGACTCAAGTTCAAAAAAACCAAAAACTCAAGTTCAAACACGACACAACCTCAAGTTCAACAAAAACCACAAACTCAAGTTCAACCAACACATGATTCTCACGTTTAAAAATTTTCAGAACCTCAAGTTCAAAAAACACACAAATTCAAGTTAAACAAATAACAGGAATGCAAGTTCTGAAACGACACAAACTCAAGTTCAACCAACACCCAAATCTCAGGTTTAACAATTGCCACAACCTCAAGTTCAACTAACACAAAAACTCAAGTTCAACAAATGCCACAAACTCAAATTCAAACATGAAAAAAACTCAAGTTCAAAAACACTACAAACTCAAGTTCAACCAAAACCCAGTTCTCAAGCTTAACAATTTCCCAGCCTCAAGTTCAAAAAACACACAAACTCAAGTTAAACAAACAACACGAACTCAAGTTCAAAAACAACAAAAACTCAAGTTCAACCAACACCCAATTTCAAGTTTAACAATTTTCACAACCTGAAGTTCAAAAACAACACAGTCTAAAGTTAAAAAAAACAAACACAAGTTTAAACACGAAACAAAATCAAGTTCAAAAACTCCACAAAGTCAAGTTCAAACAACATAAACTCAAGTTCAACAAACACACAAAGTCAAGTTCAAACACATCACAAACTCAATTTTAACAATTGCCACAACCTCAAGTTCAAACAATTCCACACCCTCAAGTTCAAAAACACCACAAACTCAAGTTCAAACTCGACACAAACTGAAGTTCAACAAATGCCCAAAACTCAAATTCAAACACGAAACAAACTCAAGTTAAAAAAACACCACAAACTCAAGTTCAAACACAACACAAACTCAAGTTCAACAAACACACAAACTCAAGTTCAAACATGACATTAACTCAAGTTCAACAAACACACAGACTCAAAATTAACAATTGCCAAAACCTCAAGTTCAAACAATTTCACACCCTCAAGTTCAAAAACACCACAAACTCAGGTTCAAAAACACCAGAAACTCAAGTTCAAACACGAAACAAACTAAAGTTCAACAAACGCCACAAACTCAAGTTCAAACATGAAACAAACTCAAGTTCAACAAACACACAAATCTCAAGTTTAAAAATTGCCACAACCTCAAGTTCAACAAACACACAAACTCAGCTTCAAAAATAATACAAACTCAAGTTAAAAACACGACACAAACTAAAGTTCAACAAACGTCAAGAACTCAAGTTCAACCAATACCCAATTCCCAATTTTAAAAATTTCCACAACCTCAAGTTAAAAAAAAAACACAGACTCAAATATAAAAACACCACAATCTCAAGTTCAAACATGACACAAACTCAAGTTCAACCAACACCCAAATCTCAAGTTTTACAATTGCCACAACCTCAAGTTCAACTTATACACAAACTTAAGTTCAAACACGACACAAACTCAAGTTCAACAAACACACAAACTCAAGTTTAACAATTGCCACAACCTCAAGTCCAAACAATTCCACACCCTCAAGTTCAAAAACACCACAAACTCAAGTTCAAACACGACACAAACTCAAGTTCAACAAACACACAAAGTCAAGTTCAAACACATCACAAACTCAAGTTCAACAAACACACAAACTCAAGTTTAACAATTGCCACAACCTCAAGGTGAAACAATTTCACACCCTCAAGTTCAAAAACACCACAAACTCAAGTTCAAACACGACACAAACTCAAGTTCAACAAATGCCCAAAACTCAAATACAAACATGAAAAAAACTCAAGTTAAAAAAAAAACCACAAACTCAAGTTCAAACACAACACAAACTCAAGTTCAACAAACACACAAACTCAAGTTTGAACATGACACCAACTCAAGTTCAACAAACACACAAACTCAAAATTAACAATTGCCAAAACCTCAAGTTCAAAAAATTTCACACCCTCAAGTTCAAAAACGCCACAAACTCAAGTTCAAACATGAAACAAACTCAAGTTCAAAAACACCAAAAACTCATTTTCAAACACAACACTTACTCAAGTTCAACAAACACACAAACTCAACTTCAAAAATAATACAAACTCAAGTTAAATACACGACACAAACTCAAGTTCAACAAACGTCAAGAACTCAAGTTCAACCAATACCCAATTCCAAATTTTAAAAATTTCCACAAACTTAAGTTAAAAAAAAACACAGACTCAAATATAAAAACACCACAATCTCAAGTTCAAACATGACACAAACTCAAGTTCAACCAACACCCAAATCTCAAGTTTAACAATTGCTACAACCTCAAGTTCAACAAACACACAAACTTAAGTTCAAACACACAACAAACTCAAGTTCAAAAATGACACAAACTCAAGTTCAACAAACACACAAACTCAAGTTCAACCAATACTCAATTCTCAAGTTTAACAAATTCCACACCATCAAGTTCAAACACACCACAAACTCAAATTCAAACACGACACAAACTATAGTTCAACCAACAGCCAAATCTCAAGTTTAACAATTGTCAAAACCTCAAGTTCAACAAACACACAGTCAAGTTCAAAAAATGCCACAAACTAAAGTTCAAACATGAAACATTGTCAAGTAAAAAATACACAAAATAAAATTCAACAAACACACAAACTCAAGTTCAACCACTACCCAATTCTCAAGTTTAAAAAATTCCAAACACTCAAGTTCAAAGACACCACAAACTCATGTTCAAAAACAAGACAAAGTCCAGTTCAAAAACAAGACAAAGTCCAGTTCAAACACGACACATACTCAAGTTCAACAAACGCCACAAACTCAAGTTCAAACACGAAACAATCTCAAGTTCAAAAACACCACAAACTCATGTTCAAACACAACACAAACTCAAGTTCAACAAACACACAAACTCAAGTTCAAAAACACGACAAACTCAAGTTGAAACACGACACAAACTCAATTTCAACAAACAAACAAACTCAAATTCAACCAACACCTGAGTTCAAAGTTCAAAAGTTCAAAAACAAAAGAAAACTCAAGCTCAAAACACACAGAAACACAAGTTCAAAAACGACAAAAACTCAAGTTCAAAAACACCACCCACTCAAGTTCAAAAGGACCACAAACTCAAGTTCAACATAACACACCAACTCAAGTTCAAACACACCACAAACTCAAGTTCAAACACAAGACAAACTCAAGTTCAACAAACGCCACAAACTCAAGTTCAAACAATACCCAATTCTCAAGTTTAACTAAATTCCAGGTCCTCAAGTTTAAAAACAAAACGAACTCAAGTTCAAAAACACCACAAACTCAAGTTCAAAAACAACACAAACTCAAGTTCAACAAAAACCACAAACTCAAGTTTAAACACGAAACTCAAGTTCAAAAACACCACCCACTCAAGTTCAAAAGGACCACAAACTCAAGTTCAACAAAAAACAAAATCAAGTTTAAATACACCACAAACTTAAGTTCAACAGAAAAACTCAAGTTCAAACACGACACAAAATCAAGTTCAACTAAAACACAAACTCAAGTTTAACAATTGCCACAACCTCAAGTTCAACAAATTCCACACCCTCAACTTAAAAAAAAACACAAACTCAAGTTCAAAAACACCACAAACTCAAGTTCAAACACGACACAATCTCAAGTTCAACAAAAACCACAAACTCAAGTTTAAACACGAAACTAAAGTTCAAAAACACCACCCATTCAAGTTCAAAAGGACCACAAACTCAAGTTCAACAAACACACAAAATCAAATTCAAAAACACCACAAACTCATATGCAAACACAACACAAACTCAAGTTCAACAAACACCACAAACTCAAGTTCAAACAGAACACAAACTAGAGTTCAAATAACACAGAAACTCAAGTTCAGAAAACACAGAAACTCAAGTTCAACAAAAACACATAATCAAGTTCAAAAACACCCCAAACTCAAGTGCAAACATGACACAAACTCAAGTTTATCCAACACCAAAATCTCAAGTTTAACAATTGCCACAACCTCAAGTTCAACAATCACACAAACTCAAGTTCAACAAAAACCACAAACTCAAGTTCAAACACAAAACTCAAGTTCAAAAACACCACCAACTCAAGTTCTAAAATACCACAAACTAAAGTTCAACAAACACAAAAAGTCAAGTTCAAAAACTACAAAAACTCAAGTTCAACCAACACCCAAATCTCATGTTAAACAATTGCCACAACCTCAAGTTCAACAATCACACAAACTCAAGTTCAAACACGACACAAACTAGAGTTCAAACAAGACACAAACTCAAGTTTAACTAATTCCACACCCTCAACTTCAAAATTACCACAAACTCAAGTTCAAAAACACCACAAACTCAAGTTCAAACACGACACAAACTCAAGTTCAACAAAAACCACAAACTCAAGTTCAAACACGAAACTCAGGTTCAAAAACACCACCAACTCAAGTTCAAAAACACCACAAACTCAAGTTCAAGAAAAACACAAAATCAAGTTCAAAAACACTAAAAACTCAAGTGCAAACACGACATAAACTCAAGTTCAAACAATACCCAATTCTCAAGTTTAACTAAATTCCAGGTCCTCAAGTTTAAAAACAAAACGAACTCAAGTTCAAAAACACCACAAACTCAAGTTCAAAAACAACACAAACTCAAGTTCAACAAAAACCACAAACTCAAGTTTAAACACGAAACTCAAGTTCAAAAACACCACCCACTCAAGTTCAAAAGGACCACAAACTCAAGTTCAACAAAAAACAAAATCAAGTTTAAATACACCACAAACTTAAGTTCAACAGAAAAACTCAAGTTCAAACACGACACAAAATCAAGTTCAACTAAAACACAAACTCAAGTTTAACAATTGCCACAACCTCAAGTTCAACAAATTCCACACCCTCAACTTAAAAAAAAACACAAACTCAAGTTCAAAAACACCACAAACTCAAGTTCAAACACGACACAATCTCAAGTTCAACAAAAACCACAAACTCAAGTTTAAACACGAAACTAAAGTTCAAAAACACCACCCATTCAAGTTCAAAAGGACCACAAACTCAAGTTCAACAAACACACAAAATCAAATTCAAAAACACCACAAACTCATATGCAAACACAACACAAACTCAAGTTCAACAAACACCACAAACTCAAGTTCAAACAGAACACAAACTAGAGTTCAAATAACACAGAAACTCAAGTTCAGAAAACACAGAAACTCAAGTTCAACAAAAACACATAATCAAGTTCAAAAACACCCCAAACTCAAGTGCAAACATGACACAAACTCAAGTTTATCCAACACCAAAATCTCAAGTTTAACAATTGCCACAACCTCAAGTTCAACAATCACACAAACTCAAGTTCAACAAAAACCACAAACTCAAGTTCAAACACAAAACTCAAGTTCAAAAACACCACCAACTCAAGTTCTAAAATACCACAAACTAAAGTTCAACAAACACAAAAAGTCAAGTTCAAAAACTACAAAAACTCAAGTTCAACCAACCCAAATCTCATGTTAAACAATTGCCACAACCTCAAGTTCAACAATCACACAAACTCAAGTTCAAACACGACACAAACTAGAGTTCAAACAAGACACAAACTCAAGTTTAACTAATTCCACACCCTCAACTTCAAAATTACCACAAACTCAAGTTCAAAAACACCACAAACTCAAGTTCAAACACGACACAAACTCAAGTTCAACAAAAACCACAAACTCAAGTTCAAACACGAAACTCAGGTTCAAAAACACCACCAACTCAAGTTCAAAAACACCACAAACTCAAGTTCAAGAAAAACACAAAATCAAGTTCAAAAACACTAAAAACTCAAGTGCAAACACGACATAAACTCAAGTTCAACAAGCATCACATACTCAAGTTCAAACACGACACAAACTCAAGTTCAAATGCAACACAAACTGAAGTTCGACAAACACACAAAGTCAAGTTTCAAAACACCACAAACTCAAGTTCAAACATTAAACAAACTCAGGTTCAAAACACCACAAACTCAAGTTAAAAAAAAATTCAAGTTCAACAAACACACTTACTCAAGTTCAAAACCCCAAAAACTCAAGTTCAAAAACAGCAAAAACTCAAGTTCAACCAACACCCAAATCTCAAGTACACAAACTCAAGTACAACAAATGCCACAAACTCAAGTACAACAAACACTACAAACTAAAGTTCAGTGAAAAATACAGACTCAAGTTCAACAATTGCCACAAACTCAAGTTCAACAAACACCACAATCTCAATTTCAACAAATGACCTAAACTCACATTTAACAATTGCCAAAAACTCAAGTTCAACAAACTCAAGTTCAAAAATTGCCACAACCTCAAGTTCAATAAACACATAAACTCAAGTTCAAACACGACACAAACTCAAGTTCAACAAACACACAAACTCAAGTTTAACAATTGCCACAACCTCAAGTTCAACAAGTTACACACCCCCAAGTTCAAAAACACCAAAACCTAAAGTTCGAAAAACACACAAACTCAAGTTCAAACAAGACACAAACTCAGGTACAACAAATGCCACAAACTCAAGTACAACAAACGCTACAAACTAAAGTTCAGTGAAAAATACAGACTCAAGTTCAACACTTGCCACAAACTCAAGTTCAACAAACACCACAATCTCAATTTCAACAAATGACCTAAACTCACATTTAACAATTGCCAAAAACTCAAGTTCAACAAACTCAAGTTCAAAAATTGCCACAACCTCAAGTTCAATAAACACATAAACTCAAGTTCAAACACGACACAAACTCAAGTTCAACAAACACACAAACTCAAGTTTAACAATTGCCACAACCTCAAGTTCAAAAACAACGGAAACTCAAGTTCAAACACGCCACAAACTCAAGTTCAACAAACACACAAACTCAAGTTCAATCACAACACAAACTCAAGTTCTTAACAACACAAACTCAGGTTAAAAAAACACACAAGCTCAAGTTCAAAAACACCCCAAACTGAAGTTCAAACATGACACAAACTCAAGTTCAAAAAAATCCCAAATCTCAAGTTCAACAATTTCCACAACCTCAAGTTCAAAAACAACAGAAACTCAAGTTAAAACACGCCACAAACTCTAGTTCAACAAACACACAAACTCAAGTTCAAAAACACCACAAACCCAAGTTCAACCAACACCCAAATCTCAAGTTTAACAATTGCCACAAACCTTAGTTAAAAAAAACACACAAACTCAAGTTCAACCAACACCCAAATCTCAAGTTTAACAATTGCCACAACCTCAAGGTCAACAAATTACACACCCCCAAGTTCAAAAACACCACAAACTCAAGTTCAACAAACACACAAACTCAAGTTTAACAATTGCCACAACCTCAAGTTCAACAAATTACACACCCCCAAGTTCAAAAACACCACAAACTCAAGTTCAACAAACACACAAACTCAAGTTTAACAATTGCCACAACCTCAAGTTCAACAAATTACACACCCCCAAGTTCAAAAACACCACAAACTCAAGTTCAACAAACACACAAACTCAAGTTTAACAATTGCCACAACCTCAAGTTCAACAAATTACACACCCCCAAGTTCAAAAACACCACAACCTAAAGTTCAACAAACACACAAACTCAAGTTCAAACAAGACACAAACTCAAGTACAACAAATGCCACAAACTCAAGTACAACAAACGCTACAAACTAAAGTTCAGTGAAAAATACAGACTCAAGTTCAACAATTGCCACAAACTCAAGTTCAACAAACACCACAATCTCAATTTCAACAAATGACCTAAACTCACATTTCACAATTGCCAAAAACTCAAGTTCAACAAACTCAAGTTAAAAAATTGCCACAAACTCAAGTTCAAAAACACACAAACTCAAGTTAAAAAATGCTGAAACTGAAGTTCAACGAACACCACAAACTTCAACAAATGTCAAAGTTTGAAGTTCAACCAACACCCAAATATCAAGTTTAACAATTGCCACAACCTCAAGTTCAAAAACAACGGAAACTCAAGTTCAAACACGCCACAAACTCAAGTTCAACAAACACACAAACTCAAGTTCAATCACAACACAAACTCAAGTTCTTAACAACACAAACTCAGGTTAAAAAAACACACAAGCTCAAGTTCAAAAACACCCCAAACTGAAGTTCAAACATGACACAAACTCAAGTTCAAAAAAATCCCAAATCTCAAGTTCAACAATTTCCACAACCTCAAGTTCAAAAACAGAAACTCAAGTTCAACAAACGCCACAAACTCAAGTTCAAACACAACACAAACTCAAGTTCAAAAACACCACAAACCCAAGTTCAACCAACACCCAAATCTCAAGTTTAACAATTGCCACAAACCTTCAAAAACAACGGAAACTCAAGTTCAAACACGCCACAAACTCAAGTTCAACAAACACACAAACTCAAGTTCAAAAACACCACAAACTCAAGTTCTTAACAACACAAACTCAGGTTCAAAAAACACACAAACTCAAGTTCAAAAACACCAGAAACTCAAGTTCAAACATGTCACAAACTCAAGTTCAACCAACACCCAAATCTCAAGTTTAACAATAGCCACAACCTCAAGTTCAAAAGCAACAGAAACTCAACTTCAAACATGAGACAAGCTCAAGTTCAACAAACACACAAACTCAAGTTCAATCAATACCCAACTCTCAAGTTTAACAATTTCCACAACCTCAAGTTCAAAAATTGCAAAAAAAACAAGTTCAAATACGACACAAACTCAAGTTCAACCAACACCCAAATCTCAAGTTTAACATTTGCCAAAACCTCAAGTTCAAAAACAACACAAACTCAAGTTCAAACACGCCACAAACTTAAGTTCAACAAACACACAAACTCAAGTTCAAAAACACCACAAATTCAGGTTCAAAGGTGTTGAGACCAAGAGCGACTTCGGCGACGGCTCCCAATGCAAAGTCTATGGACAGCCGCGACCTGACGCGACTTGGCGACTGCCAGCTACCTGCGTCGCGTTGCCGAGGTCGCGTCGCCGAGGTCGCGTCGCCGAGGTCGCAGGACGCCAAGTCTCGTCGCTCCCAAAGTTCAAATATTTTAACTGGGCTGAGGGATGTATATATGAGGGAGAAAAGGAGGGAGAAGGAAGGTAGGAGAAGCGGGTCAGCAGCGACCAGCCGCGTCCTGCGACCGCAGCTTTGGACCCGGTGTGAACACACCAGAGCACCACGCGACGCGACCTGGTCGCGGCTGCAATTACACCTAATCCGCGGAGCCAAATCCTTGCTGGTACTGACATTAGTCTTGCTGTGCTCAGACTACAATGATAGACGCATTGTGGATTGCGGAGATGAGCCTGTGATGCTTAAATATCGTGATGCCCGGCTGTTTAAATCTCCGACCTTGGCTGAATTCATAGCTTTCGGAGTATTTGTAGATGTCATATGTAAAGTGTTTTCAGCACGCAGAACTGAACTGGACACAAATCTCGCCATTATTTCTGATTCAGCCATGACATAGGGAGGGTCATTATTCTAGGAACATTACAAATCATTTTCAGCAAAGCTGCTAAGTACATTCAAAGATTCAGCCAAAGACTTGATCAGTCCGTAGTCGACCTGGCTCTAATCAGTTAACAATTCACCAAGCATCAAGCTTTTTCCTGCTTAATCTGCGGGTCTTTCTCTCACCTGGAGGTGAAAGTAAGCCATTACGCAGCAGTACGCCATTTCGGGAGGACATAATCAGCTGTTTAAAGTTGTCACCCCTGTCATGTATCTAGGCTTAGTCATTTGCTGCACATCAGTCTGCACTCTGCGTTATAACCGAAGTAATACAATAGGACCATGCCGCTTGAGAGTGAGTGGTATTTGTTTACAAATAAACTCCAAGTGGGAGCACCAGTGCGCACTTTTGATTGGACGCTGGTTGCCTAGGTGCAGGGGCCTGCCTTCCGCCTTTTGCGGAAGGAGGGAATTTTTATAGAGTCAGCTGCTTCAAACTTAATGCAGAAATAAGACAAAATGCAGAGGAAAAAAAAATAAAAATAAAATAATAATAATTTTATGTTTAAGAGAGAGATACAGCAGATGATGATACTGTGGCATCGGAGTCAGCAACTCGCTTAACTTGGGTGTGCTCCTCTTGTACAAAGTCTACGGGTACAGTACCTGGAGGAACCTTATCCTACCTTGTCCACCCCTGCCCACACCTCTAATCGGTGCCCTCAAACTGTGGCTACAGGCCAACCACCCAAGCCTCTCTAAGCCTACTACTCGGAGAAGCCAAGTTACTCCAAGGATGGGCATCTGAAATCAGCATGCCCATGACGCACCCACCTGGTAAAACGGGAAAGAACAAAGCTGTCTACTCTGTCAAATGTCCTTGAGCTGGGGAAGGCACAGGCAAAGCATCCCAACGGCTGTTCGTGAAGCCATTCATTCAGACTGCGTTAGTCTGAGTGCAGCCTTGCAATCCTTAGTGCTCTCTGTTGACAGCTACTTGAGAGCTGGTTAAGCAAAATCAGCATTAAAGTTTATACGATTCTGCATGGTCTCACTTTACCTCTTTTGTACCACCTTCTCTGTAGCCCCAACGCCCTAAATATATCCATTGTATGTTCTTTAATAGTCCACGGTTTTGAATCTCGCACTTTTTTTTTCTTTCTAATATTTCCAAAACTAACTCTGTCTTTGTTCTTTATCCTCCATGTCCCGCTGCCTGAGAGGCCGGCCACTGGCCAGCCAGCAAGAGTCTCTCTTTGCCACTGAAGAAGGGAAACCTATATTCAGATTGCAGCTTTCTGCTCACCTCTGCCTGCTCCGCCTGCTCTGCTGGCTCCTACCTGAGTACAACTCTACGCATTCGCCACGCATAGGCACAGCTACAACTGCATCTTCCATCGTCCCCGTCTCGACGCTCAAGGCTATGGGTCGATGGTCCCGATCAGCCTTTGAATGATACCTCAGGCCCAAGGCTGATATATTATTATTATTAGAATATTCCTATGCTCGATTAGCTACAAAAAAAAATTGCTGCTGCTCCTTAATTCTTTCCCATATCTATTGCATTACGCATATTCCCAACTATAAATTTGTGTATGGATTAAATTAAGCCTGATCCATGATCATGTTGTGAGGGTAACCAATACTATGCAAGCTTTGTAGGTGGGTAGGTTGCTTCATAGTTTCTCGCTGCTGGCTGCCCTCCCTCCCCCGTAGGTGCCTTCATGTAGCTCATGAAAGCTGGGGAGGGTTGCCAGTATGGCTGCTGCTTTTTCTGCCTTGGCTTTTCATATATGCACATGAAAGGGAGGGGAGGGCATTCCCTCTCATTGCCTTGGGATTCTATGCAAGCACATGACAGAGCAGAGAACTCTCAGAACAGAGCCGTACCGACAATGTTAAAAAAAATTTTTGCTAGTAATAAATAATTGATTCTAACTAAAGTAGTCCTGACTGAAATTAAGCATGGCTGTAGTTCAGGCAGGACACAAGGTACAGTCAAGCTAAAGGTTAAAGCCAGCTGATCTTAAGCTAGCCCTCAGTCAGATGACAGCTTAGCTGATTGCCCTCCACACATCCTTCAGATCGCTACACTGCTCATTCCTTTCACATAGGTGCAGCTACAACCGCAGCTATGACGGCTCCTGTGTCGACCCTCAAAGCCATGGGCCAATAGTCGTCAGCTGCGTACAAACGCTATCTGCGCCCCGAGGCTCGGGACATTCTCGAAGCCCAAAAACTATGAGTACCCATAACTTTGGCACATAGATGCTAATTAAATGAAATATATAAACACACCGCAAATAAATATCCATGCTTGGGCAACGGGTCTCTCTAACCCGTCTTTCTTTCAGCAGCGCTCACCTTCACTGCTAGCTCCTAGACTGCACGGCATGGTTGTTTTGGGGGGGTTCTGTTCATTGCTGCTCTACCCCCGCCTCCTCCGCCTTCATGATGGCACGTGGAGGGCGGGAAGGTGCTCTTCCTGCCGCTGGCCTTTCAGCGCCAACGTGGAGAACGGGGGCCCTGAACAGAACCTCGCGTGCGCTCCAAGCTATCGCCTTTCATGATGGCTCGTGAAGGGCAGGAAGGGGCTCTCTCTGCCTCGGGCTTCCACACAAGCACGTGGAAGGGCAGGGACCCGGAACAGAATCATGCCGCCAAATCTAAATTGCATAATAAAGCTAAAAATTTTGATAAAGTGAACCTGACTGAAATGAAGCATAGCGTTAGTTCTGTCAGGACACAACGTCAAGCGCTGATCCACAGCCAATGGCTAGTAGCCACCTCAACCAGATGATAATCAGCTGATTCACACCTAGCTCCTGTTGGTTCTTTGCCTATAGATTGCCTTATTTAATAACCCTTCCGGGCTCTTTAGATTGACTTCCCTCTAAAGTCCCTCGTGGCCGAAAAAAGCCACTTTTTTTGTCGGCTGTAAAATCATATTGGATTAATATTTTTTTCTGATTTTTTTTCACACATCTCTTATTTTACTTCTGCCCTGTTCGAAACTAGCAAATGTTTCATTGAAAACAATTTTTTTTAACCCTTTAAGTGCCAATTTAAGACAAAAAGTCACAAATATAGCAAAAATTTAAGGAAAATGACCCATTTTTTTTATAAAACATGATCAGAAACTGGTTATCTCTTGCAGGGTATCAAAGTCATGAATATGTCAGAGATTAGTAATATCATTGGCTTTGATGCATTTTAAGTTTTTCTGTAGCATCAGATTTAATGAAAAACTGCGTTTGGCGCCTCCCAGTGGCCAAAACTACTTTGTCTGCTGTTAAATCATATTGGATTAATATTTTTTTCTGATTTTTTTTCATACATCTCTTATTTTACTTCTGCCCTGTTCAAAACTAGCAAATGTTTCATTGAAAATAAAATTTTAACCCTTTACGGGCCAATTTAAGACATAAAGTCACTTAAAAAGCAAAAAAAAATGGAAGGAAAAATTTAAGGAAAATGACCAATTTTTTTATAAAACATGATCAGAAACTGGTAATCTCTTGCAGGGTATTTAAGTCTTGAATATGTCAAAGATTAGTAATATAATTGACTTCAATGCATTTTAAGTTTTTCTTTAGCATCAGATTTAATAAAAAACTGCCTTTGGCGCCTCCCAGTGGCCAAAACTACTTTTTCTGCTGTAAAATCATATTGGATTAATATTTTTTTCAGATTTTTTTTCATACATTTCTTATTTTACTTCTGCCCTGTTCAAAACTAGCAAATGTTTCATTGAAAATAAAAATTTTAACCCTTTAAGGGCCAATTTTAGTCATAAAGTCACTTAAAAAGCAAAAAAAATGGAAGGAAAATGAAGGAAAATGACCCATTTTTTTAATAAAACATAATCAGAAACTGGTAATCTCTTGCAGGGTATTTAAGTCTTGAATATGTCAGAGATTAGTAATATAATTGACTTAGATGCCTTTTAGGTTTTTCTGTAGCATCAGATTTAATGAAAAACTGCGTTTGGCGCCCCTCAGTGGCCAAAACTACTTTGTCTGCTGTAAAATCATATTGGATTAATATTTTTTTCAGATTTTCATACATTTCTTATTTTACTTCTACCCTGTTCAAAACTAGCAAATGTTTCTTTGAAAAATTTTTTTTCATCCTTTAAGGGCCCATTTAAGACAAAAAGTCTCTTATGAAGCAAAAAAATGGAAGGAAAATGGAAGGAAAATGACCTTATTTGCTTCATAAGAGACTTTTTGTCTTAAATGGGCCCTTAAAGGGTGAAAATTTTTATTTTCAAAGAAACATTTGCTAGTTTTGAACAGGGCAGAAGTAAAATAAGAAATGTATGAAAAAAAATCTGAAAAAAATATTAATCCAATATGATTTTACAGCAGACAAAGTAGTTTTGGCCACTGAGGGGCGCCAAACGCAGTTTTTCATTAAATCTGATGCTACAGAAAAACCTAAAAGGCATCTAAGTCAATTATATTACTAATCTCTGACATATTCAAGACTTAAATACCCTGCAAGAGATTACCAGTTTCTGATCATGTTTTATTAAAAAAATTGGTCATTTTCCTTAATTTTCCTTCCATTTTTTTTGCTTTTTAAGTGACTTTATGTCTTAAATTGGCCCTTAAAGGGTTAAAATTTTTATTTTCAATGAAACATTTGCTAGTTTTGAACAGGGCAGAAGTAAAATAAGAAATGTATGAAAAAAAATCTGAAAAAAATATTAATCCAATATGATTTTACAGCAGAAAAAGTAGTTTTGGCCACTGGGAGGCGCCAAAGGCAGTTTTTTATTAAATCTGATGCTAAAGAAAAACTTAAAATGCATTGAAGTCAATTATATTACTAATCTTTGACATATTCAAGACTTAAATACCCTGCAAGAGATTACCAGTTTCTGATCATGTTTTATAAAAAAAATTGGTCATTTTCCTTAAATTTTTCCTTCCATTTTTTTTTGCTTTTTAAGTGACTTTATGTCTTAAATTGGCCCGTAAAGGGTTAAAATTTTATTTTCAATGAAACATTTGCTAGTTTTGAACAGGGCAGAAGTAAAATAAGAGATGTATGAAAAAAAATCAGAAAAAAATATTAATCCAATATGATTTTACAGCAGACAAAGTAGTTTTGGCCACTGGGAGGCGCCAAACGCAGTTTTTCATTAAATCTGATGCTACAGAAAAACTTAAAATGCATCAAAGCCAATGATATTACTAATCTCTGACATATTCATGACTTTGATACCCTGCAAGAGATAACCAGTTTCTGATCATGTTTTACAAAAAAAATGGGTCATTTTCCTTAAATTTTTGCTATATTTGTGACTTTTTGTCTTAAATTGGCACTTAAAGGGTTAAAAAAAATTGTTTTCAATGAAACATTTGCTAGTTTCGAACAGGGCAGAAGTAAAATAAGAGATGTGTGAAAAAAAATCAGAAAAAAATATTAATCCAATATGATTTTACAGCCGACAAAAAAAGTGGCTTTTTTCGGCCACGAGGGACTCTGGAGGGTGAAAATTTGTCCTGGCTTTATTATTGACCTGGTGAAAATGTTGAATTCATGTTTTCGAGTAGAATTTCAAATTAAGCTTAGAAAAAAGAAATTCATCACATTTGCTGCAGTAAAAAAAAAAAAATATCCAAATAAGTCTCTTGTTTTTTCGTCAAATGGCCGAATTCGGCCACAGGGACCCGGAAGGGTTAAAACTGCACTAACACAGCCTCTTCCTCTATTCTGACCGCAAACAAGCAACACACTGCCACCCCAGCTCCACCCTCGTGCCAGCTAATTGCTCCGCTACCCTTGAAGCGCTCCTGTTCCGGAGGGATTCTGTTCATTGCTGCTCTACCCCCGCCACAGCCGCCTTCATGATGGCTCAAGGAGGGCGAGTTTAACAATTTCCACAACCTCAAGTTCAAAAACAACACAAATCAAGTTAAAACACGCCACAAACTCAAGTTCAACCAACACCCAATTCTCAAATTCAACAATTTCCGCAAACTCGAGTTCAAAAACACCACCAACTCAAGTTCAAAAACACCACAAAGTCAAGTTCAAACAAGACACAAACTCAAGTTAAATGAACACCACAAAGTCAAGTTCAACAAATGTCAAAGTTTTAAGTTCAACCAACACCCAAATCTTAAGATTAACAATTGCCAAAACCTCAAGTTAGAAAAACAACAAAAATTCAGGTTAAAACACGCCACAAACTCAAGTTCAACAAACGCCACAAACTCAAGTTCAAACACAACACAAACTCAAGTTCAACCAAATCCCAAATCTCAAGTTTGACAACTGCCACAACCTCAAGTTAAAAAACAACAAGAAACTAAAGTTAAAACATGCCACAAACTCAAGTTAAACAAACACATAAACTCAAGTTCAAAAACACCATAAACTCAAGTTCAACCAAAACCCAAATCTCAAATTTAACAATTGCCACAAACTTAAGTTCAAAAAACACACAAACTCAAGTTTAACAATAGCCACAAACTTAAGTTAAAAAAACACACAAACACAAGTTGAAAAAACACACAAACTCAAGTTCAAAAACAGCACAAACTCAAGTTAAAACATGCCACAAACTCAAGTTAAACAAACACACAAATTCAAGTTCAAAAACACCACAAACTCAAGTTCAACCAACACACAAATCTCAAGTTTAACAATTGCCACAAACTTAAGTTCAGAAAACACACAAACTCAAGTTCAAAAACACCAAAAAGTCAAGTTCAAACAAGACCAAAACTCAAGTTAAATGAACACCACAAACTCAAGTTCAACAAATGTCAAAGTTTTAAGTTCAACCAACACCCAAATCTAAAGTTTAACAATTGCCAAAATCCTCAAGTTAAAAAAAAAAAATTAAAGTTGAAACACGCCACAAACTCAAGTTCAACAAACGCCACAAACTCAAGTTCAAAAACACCACATACTCAAGTTAAACCAACACCCAAATCTATAGTTTAAAAATTGCCACAACCTCAAGTTAAAAAACAACAGTATCTCAAGTTCAAACACAACACAAACTCAAGTTCAAACACGACACAAACTCAAGTACAACAAACGCCACAAACTCAAGTTCAAAAATTGCAACAAACTCAAATTCAAAAAACACACAAATTCAAGTTCAAAAACACCACAAACTCAAGTTCAAAAATGCCGAATCCGAAGTTCAACCAACACCCAAATCTCAAGTTTAACAATTGCAACAACTTCAAGTTCAAAGACAACAGAAACTCAAATTCAAAAACACCACAAACACAAGTTAAAAAAACACAAAAATTCAAGTTCAAAAACACCACAAACTCAAGTTAAATGAACACCACAAAGTCAAGTTCAACAAATGTCAAAGTTTTAAGTTCAACCAACACCCAAATCTAAAGATTAACAATTGCCAAATCCTCAAGTTAAAAAACAACAATAATTCAAGTGAAAACATGCCACAAACTCAAGTTAGCCAAACAAACAAACTCAAGTTCAAACACGACACAAACTCAAGTTTAACTAACACCCAAATCTTAAGTTTAACGATTGCCACAACTTCAAGTTAGAAAAATAACAAAAATTCAGGTTAAAACACGCCACAAACTCAAGTTCAAAAACACCACAAACTCAAGTTCAAACACGACACAAACTCAAGTTCAACCAGATCCCAAATCTCAAGTTTGACAATTGCCACAACCTCAAGTTAAAAAGAACAGAAACTCAGGTTAAAACACACCACAAACTCAAGTTAAACAAACACACAAACTCAAGTTCAAAAACACTACAAACTCAAGTTCAAAAAACACCCAAATCTCAAGTTTGACAATTGCCACAAACTTAAGTTCGAAAAACACACAAACTCAAGTTTAAAAACACCACAAACTCAAGTTCAAAAAACACACAAACTCAAGTTTAACAATTGCCACAAACTTAAGTTCGAAAAACACACAAACTCAGGTTTAACAATTGCCACAAACTCAAGTTCGAAAAACACACAAACTCAAGTTCAAAAACACCACAAACTCAAGTTCAAAAAACACACAAACTCAAGTTTAACAATTGCCACAAACTTAAGTTCGAAAAACACACAAACTCAAGTTTAACAATTGCCACAAACTCAAGTTCGAAAAACACACAAACTCAAGTTCAAAAACACCACAAACTCAGGTTCAAAAAACGAAAAAAAAACTCAAGTTCAAAAACACCACAAACTCAAGTTCAAAAATCACAAAAACTTAAGTTAAAAATAAAAAAAAGAAACTCAAGTTAAAACACGCCACAAACTCAAGTTCAAAAACACCAAAAACTCAAGTTCAACCAACACACAAATCTAAGTTTAACAATTGCAACAAACTCAATTTCAAAAAACACACAAACTCAAGTTCAAAAACACCAGAAACTCAGGTTCAAAAAACACACAAACTCAAGTTCAAAAACACCACAAACTCAAGTTCAAAAAACACACAAACTCAAGTTTAACAATTGCCCCAAACTTCAGTTCGAAAAACACACAAACTCAAGTTTAACAATTGCCACAAACTCAAGTTCAAAAACACCAGAAACTCAGGTTCAAAAAACACACAAACTCAAGTTCAAAACACCACAAACTCAAGTTCAAAAATCACAAAAACTTAAGTTAAAAAAAAAACAGAAACTCAAGTTAAAACACGCCACAAACTCAAGTTCAAAAACACCACAAACTCAAGTTCAACCAACACACAAATCTCAAGTTTAACAATTGCCACAAACTCAATTTCAAAAAACACACAAACTCAAGTTCAAAAACACCACAAACTCAAGTTCAAAAAACACACAAACTCAAGTTCAAAAACACCACAAACTCAAGTTCAAAAATCACAAAAACTTAAGTTAAAAATAAAAAAAAGAAACTCAAGTTAAAACACGCCACAAACTCAAGTTCAAAAACACCAAAAACTCAAGTTCAACCAACACACAAATCTAAGTTTAACAATTGCAACAAACTCAATTTCAAAAAACACACAAACTCAAGTTCAAAAACACCAGAAACTCAGGTTCGAAAAACACACAAACTCAAGTTTAACAATTGCCACAAACTCAAGTTCGAAAAACACACAAACTCAAGTTCAAAAACACCACAAACTCAGGTTCAAAAAACACACAAACTCAAGTTCAAAAACACCACAAACTCAAGTTCAAAAACACCACAAACTCAAGTTCAAAAATCACAAAAACTTAAGTTAAAAATAAAAAAAAGAAGCTCAAGTTAAAACACGCCACAAACTCAAGTTCAAAAACACCAAAAACTCAAGTTCAACCAACACACAAATCTAAGTTAAACAATTGCAACAAACTCAATTTCAAAAAACACACAAACTCAAGTTCAAAAACACCAGAAACTCAGGTTCAAAAAACACACAAACTCAAGTTCAAAAACACCACAAACTCAAGTTCAACAAACACACAAACTCAAGTTTAACAATTGCCCCAAACTTCAGTTCGAAAAACACACAAACTCAAGTTTAACAATTGCCACAAACTCAAGTTCAAAACACCACAAACTCAGGTTCAAAAAACACAAAAACTTAAGTTAAAAAAAAAACAGAAACTCAAGTTAAAACACGCCACAAATTCAAGTTCAAAAACACCACAAACTCAAGTTCAACCAACACACAAATCTCAAGTTTAACAATTGCCACAAACTCAATTTCAAAAAACACACAAACTCAAGTTCAAAAACACCACAAACTCAAGTTCAAAAAACACACAAACTCAAGTTCAAAAACACCACAAACTCAAGTTCAAAAATCACAAAAACTTAAGTTAAAAATAAAAAAAGAAGCTCAAGTTAAAACACGCCACAAACTCAAGTTCAAAAACACCAAAAACTCAAGTTCAACCAACACACAAATCTAAGTTTAACAATTGCAACAAACTCAATTTCAAAAAACACACAAACTCAAGTTCAAAAACACCAGAAACTTAGGTTCAAAAAACACACAAACTCAAGTTCAAAAACACCATAAACTCAAGTTCAACCAAAACCCAAATCTCAAATTTAACAATTGCCACAAACTTAAGTTCAAAAAACACACAAACTCAAGTTCAAAAACACCACAAACTCAAGTTCAAAAAACACACAAACTCAAGTTTAACAATTGCCACAAACTTAAGTTAAAAAAAACACACAAACACAAGTTGAAAAAACACACAAACTCAAGTTCAAAAACAGCACAAACTCAAGTTAAAACATGCCACAAACTCAAGTTAAACAAACACACAAATTCAAGTTCAAAAACACCACAAACTCAAGTTCAACCAACACACAAATCTCAAGTTTAACAATTGCCACAAACTTAAGTTCAGAAACCACACAAACTCAAGTTCAAAAACACCAAAAAGTCAAGTTCAAACAAGACCAAAACTCAAGTTAAATGAACACCACAAACTCAAGTTCAACAAATGTCAAAGTTTTAAGTTCAACCAACACCCAAATCTAAAGTTTAACAATTGCCAAAATCCTCAAGTTAAAAAAAAAAAAATTAAAGTCGAAACACGCCACAAACTCAAGTTCAACAAACGCCACAAACTCAAGTTCAATAACACCACAAACTCAAGTTAAACCAACACCCAAATCTATAGTTTAAAAATTGCCACAACCTCAAGTTAAAAAACAACAGTATCTCAAGTTCAAACACAACACAAACTCAAGTTCAAACACGACACAAACTCAAGTACAACAAACGCCACAAACTTAAGTTTAAAAATTGCAACAAACTCAAATTCAAAAAACACACAAATTCAAGTTCAAAAACACCACAAAATCAAGTTCAAAAATGCCGAATCTGAAGTTCAACCAACACCCAAATCTCAAGTTTAACAATTGTAACAACTTCAAGTTCAAAGACAACAGAAACTCATTCAAAAACACCACAAACTCAAGTTAAATGAACACCACTAAGTCAAGTTCAACAAATGTCAAAGTTTTAAGTTCAACCAACACCCAAATCTAAAGATTAACAATTGCCAAAACCTCAAGTTAAAAAACAACAATAATTCAAGTGAAAACATGCCACAAACTCAAGTTAGCCAAACAAACAAACTCAAGTTCAAACAGGACACAAACTCAAGTTCAACTAACACCCAAATCTTAAGTTTAACGATTGCCACAACTTCAAGTTAGAAAAATAACAAAAATTCAGTTTAAAACACGACACAAACTCAAGTTCAACCAGATCCCAAATCTCAAGTTTGCCAATTGCCAAAACCTCAAGTTAAAAAAAACAGAAACTCAGGTTAAAACACACCACAAACTCAAGTTAAACAATTTCAAAAACCTCAAGTTCAAAAACAACAGAAACTCAAGTTTAAACACGCCACAAACTAAAGTTCAAAAACACCAAAGACTCAAGTTCAAACAAGAAACACAAACTCAAGTTCAAAAACACCAAAGAGTCAAGTTCAAACAAGACACAAACTCAAGTTAAATGAACACCACAAAGTCAAGTTCAACAAATGTCAAAGTTTTAAGTTCAACCAACACCCAAATCTAAAGATTAACAATTGCCAAAAACTCAAGTTAAAAAAACAACAAAAATTCAAGTTAAAACACGCCACAAACTCAAGTTAGACAAACAAACAAACTCAAGTTCAAACAGGACACAAACTCAAGTTCAACCAGCACCCAAATCTTAAGTTTAACAATTGCCACAACCTCAAGTTAAAAAACAACAGTAACTCAAGTTCAAACCTGCACAAACTCAAGTACAACAAACGCCACAAACTCAAGTTAAACAATTGCCACCAACTAAAGTTCAGGGAAATATACAAACTCAAGTTCAAACACGCCACAAACTCAAGTTCAACAAACACACGAACTCAAGTTCAATCAATACCCAATTCTCAAGTTAAACAATTTCAAAAACTCAAGTTAAAAAACAACAAAAATTCAAGTTAAAACACGCCACAAACTCAAGTTAGACAAACAAACAAACTCAAGTTCAAACAGGACACAAACTCAAGTTCAACCAGCACCCAAATCTTAAGTTTAACAATTGCCACAACCTCAAGTTAAAAAACAACAGTAACTCAAGTTCAAACCTGCACAAACTCAAGTTCAAACACGACACAAACTCAAGTTCAACCAAATCCCAAGTCTCAAGTTTAACAATTTCCACAACCTCAAGTTCAAAAAACCAACAGAAACTCAAGTTCAAACACGCCACAAACTCAAGTACAACAAACGCCACAAACTCAAGTTAAACAATTGCCACCAACTAAAGTGCAGGGAAATATACAGACTCAAGTTCAACAATTGCCACAAACTCAAGTTCAACAAACACCACAATCTTAAGTTCAAAAAATGCCAAAATTTCAAATTCAACAAATGACCTAAACTCACATTTAACAATTGCCAAAAACTAAAGTTCAACAAACTCAAGTTAAAAAAGTGCCACAAACTGAAGTTCAAAAACACCACAAACTCAAGTTCAAAAACACACAAACTCAATTTCAAAAACACCACAAACTTAATTTCAAACACGATACAAACTCAAGTTCAACAAACACCACAAACTCCAGTTCAATAAATGTGAAAAATTTAAGTTCAACCAACACCCAAATCTCAAGTTTAAGAATTGCAACAACCTCAAATTAAAACATGTCAAAAACTCAAGTTCTAGAAAAACACAAACTCAAGTTAAAAAAAACCACAATCTCAAGTTCAAAAAACACCACAAACTCAAGTTCAACAAACACACATACTCAAGTTCAAAAAACACACAAACTCAAGTTCAACGAACATCACATACTAAAGTTCAATAAATGTGAAAACCAACACCCAAATCTCAAGTTTAAAAATTGCAACAACCTCAAATTCAAATAAGCTACAAACTCAAAATCAAGTTCAACAATTGTCACCAACTAAAGTTCACTAAAAACCACAGACTTAAGTTCAAAAACACCACAACCTAGAGTGCAAACACGACACAAACTCAAGTTAAAAAAAACCACAAACTCAAGTGCAACATTTGCCACAAACTTTATCTCAACATACTCAAGTTCATAAGTTGCCACAAACTTATGTTCAAAAAACACACAAACTCTAATTCAAAAAATCCAAAAACAAAAGTTCAAAAAAGACACAAACTCAAGATCAACCAACACCCAAACCTCAACTTTAACAATTGCCACAACCTCAAGTTCAAAGACAACAGATACTCAAGTTCAAACACGCCACAAACTCAAGTTCAAATACGACACAAACTCAAGTTCAAAAACACCACAAACTCAAGTTCAAACACGACACAAACTCAAGTTCAACAAATGCCACAAACTCAAGTTCAAACACATCACAAATTCAAGTTCAACAAATGCCACAAACTCAAGTTCAAAGATGCCACCAACTAGAGATCACTAAAAACCACAAACTCAAGTTGAACAAAGACCACAAACTCAAGTTCAACAAACTCAAGTTCATAAATTGCCACAAACTTAAGATAAAAAAACACACAAACTGAAATTCAAACACGACACAAACTCAAGTTCAAAAAACACCACAAACTCAAGATCAACCAACACCCAAACCTCAACTTTAACAATTGCCACAACCTCAAGTTCAAAGACAACAGATACTCAAGTTCAAACACGCCACAAACTCAAGTTCAAATACGACACAAACTCAAGTTCAAAAACACCACAAACTCAAGTTCAAACACGACACAAACTCAAGTTCAAAAACACCACAAACTCAAGATCAAACACATCACAAATTCAAGTTCAAAAAACACCACAAACTCAAGTTTAAACAACACCCAATTCTCAAGTTTAACAATTTCCACAACCTCCAGTTCAAAAAACACACAAACTCAAGTTCAAACACGCCACAACCTCAATTCAAAAAACACCACAAACTCAAGTTCATACACGACACAAACTCAAGTTCAAAAAACACCACAAACTCAAGTTCAACCAACACCTGATTCTCAGGTTTAACAATTTCCACAACCTCAAGTTCAAAAAACACCACAAACTCAAGTTCAAACACGACACAAACTCAAGTTCAAAAAACAACACAAACTCAAGTTCAACCAACACCCAAATCTCAAGTTTAGCAATTGCCACAACCTCTAGTTCAAAAACAACACAAACTCAAGTTCAAACACGCCACATACTCATTTTCAAACACGCCACAAACTCAAATTTAAAAAAACACACAAATCCAAGTTCAACCAATACCCAATTCTCAAGTTTAACAATTGCCACAACCTTAAGTTCAAAAACACCACAAACTCAAGTTCAAACACATCACAAATTCAAGTTCAAAAAACACCACAAACTCAAGTTTAAACAACACCCAATTCTCAAGTTTAACAATTTCCACAACCTCCAGTTCAAAAAACACACAAACTCAAGTTCAAACACGCCACAACCTCAATTCAAAAAACACCACAAACTCAAGTTCATACACGACACAAACTCAAGTTCAAAAAACAAACAAACTCAAGTTCAACCAACACCCGATTCTCAGGTTTAACAATTTCCACAACCTCAAGTTCAAAAAACACCACAAACTCAAGTTCAAACACGCCACAAACTCAAGTTCAAACACTTCACAAACTCAAGTTCAAAAACACCACACAAACTCAAGTTCAAAAACGACACAAACTCAAGTTCAACAAACACAACAAGTCAAGTTCAAGCAACACCCGATCCTCAAGTTCAACAATTTCCACAAACTTAAGTTCAAAAACACCAGAACCTCAAGTTCAAAAAACATAATAAACTCAAGTTCAAATATGCCACAAACTCAAGTTCAATGAACACCACAAACTCAAGTTCAACCAACACTCGATTCTCAAGTTTAACAATTGCCACAACCTTAAGTTAAAAAAAACACAAACTCAAGTTCAAACACTTCACAAACTCAGGTTCAACAAACACCACAAACTCAAGTTCAACAAATGCCACAAACTCAAGTTCAACAATTGCCACCAACTAAAGTTCAGGGAAAAATACAGACTCAAGTTCAACAATTGCCAAAAAATCAAGCCAAACAAACTCCAGTTCATAAGTTGCCACAAACTTCAAACACGACACAAACTCAAGTTCAAAAACACCACAAACTCAAGTTCAAAAACACCACACAAACTCAAGTTCAAAAACGACACAAACTCAAGTTCAACAAACACAACAAGTCAAGTTCAAGCAACACCCGATCCTCAAGTTCAACAATTTCCACAAACTTAAGTTCAAAAACACCAGAACCTCAAGTTCAAAAAACATAATAAACTCAAGTTCAAAAACGACACAAACTCAAGTTCAACAAACAAAACTAACTATTTAGAATAATTTTGAGGTGTTTGAGAGGTTTTTTGTAGACTTACCCTAGTGGTCCTAAGTTGTTGTTGATGTTAGGCGTTTCTTTTCCAGTAGTCTGAAATCTGTTGGAGGGGGGAAAAGGTTCCAGCTGTCCAGCCGCGGCGGCAGCGGTGTGTCTGAAGTCCGGGGTCCTCTGTGGGAAGGTTTGCTGGGACTCGGTGCCGTCGGCGGGTCGAAGCTCGGTGGTGGGCGGCTTGGAGTGATGGAGGTACGGCGTCTTCCTCGATGGTGGTCCGTCTTCTTGGTCCAGTGGTCAGTGCTTTGTCTCAATTACAGGAACAGGAATTGCTCTTTAGTGCACTGCACTTAAATGTGCTTTTGAAAGGAGAAGACATCCCCAGAGTTGGGCTCGAGTCATGGTTTGTGCTGTTCCTCTCAGACATGGTTGTGTTCTCTTCTCGATGTTTGTATTCCAGAATGGATGTCTCTTGGTTGTATTTTAAACTTTCAAGTTGTTTTAAGTTAATTTTAATGTAGTTTATTGTTTTAAATTGAGTTTTGCTACATTAAATTTGTATGCAATCGCAAGGGATTGTGGGTATTTTAGTTCTGAGGGATGAGAGCCTAAGGAATCAATCTTCCTGTTACAGCAAAGGATTGCGGGTAAAACCGTGAGTGAGTGAGGTACTTCCTTTCTGGCATGAGAGCCTTGGGAATCAATCTCCCTGTTGCAGCAAAGGATTGTAGGTAAAACTGTGAGTGAGGGAGGTACATTTTTCCTGGCATGAGAACCTCAGGAGTCAGTCCTTCCTAAGAAAAAAGAGGGGAGGGGGGAAGAAAAACAAAAGCACAGGAACCCTAAAATAAAATAAAATAAAATAAAATAATATAAAACAATGAAAAAATAAAAAAATAAAAGAAGAACAAAAGTGGATTGCAAAAGGGAAAGGGGAAGAAAAAAGAAAAAAAAGAAGTGTCAAGAGCAAATAGCAAAAATCAGAAGTGAGCTTAAAAACAGAGAACAGTTCCCTAAAAGAAAGACAGAAATGTAAATCTGATCATTGTCCTAAGGGAAAATCTGTACGTGTGTGTGTGTGTTCTTTTTTGCTAACTTAGTCTGGTGTCACTGATGGTCAGTTATTGATAAGTATTTATTATTTAAATTTTTGATGAAGTTGTTTGTAGTGGGGTTAGCTGGCTAATTTTAGAGTGTTAAAAAAGATGTTAGAGGGGGAGGATTTAGGCGGCACGGCGGTTCCCCTTCAGGTCTCTCTTAATCCTCCATATAGGTGACCCAACAGGGGTTACCCCCCGGCCTAGGCTGAAGATCACCTATTTGTCCTCTGTGAAGGTGAAAATAAAGGGGCAGGGGAGGGAATAAGAAAGGGGGGGTGTTAGAGAGAGGGGGAGAGATGAGGGAGAGAGATGAGGGAGAGAGAGAGAGAGAGAGAGAGAGAGAGAGAGAGGGGTGTGTGTGTGTGTGTGTGTGTGTGTGTGTGTTAGAGAGAGAGAGAGAGAGAAGGGAAAAGGGAGAGGGGGTTTAAGGGAGAGGTGGAGATGGTGGAAAATAAAGATTGGTGAGGGGGATTTGGTGGTGGATGAAACATCCCATAGCTCCCCAGCTCTCACCATCCATGTGAGGAGAGTGAGCAAGGGACATAGTCCCCCGACCCGACTAGGTCTAGGCTCTGCTCTCCTCACGGTCCTCACAAGATACAAAGAGGTATGTAAACGTGGAAGTGAGAGTTCTCTAGGCAGAGTTTTGGGTTTGGTTTGAGCTGAGTTGGTCAGTTGATTATTGATTACTATTTTAAGTTCTAAAAGTGGACAGAGTCAAAAAGTCACAGAGGATTGTGGTGGGAGCAGGTGGTCCGTCTGGCACCATTCTGCTCATGAAGGGATTCGAGTGATGGAAAGAGAATAGATCTTGCCACCGTGACTCGCCATTGAGACTCTCCTCACCTGCTGGTTCGCATCCTCTGATAGGAGAGAGAGGTACAGATCAGGAGAGAGGGAGAAAAGGAGGGGGGCAGGGTGGGGTCAGGAGTTAATTTGTCTTGAAAAGTATTTATCTTTTCGTCATTGCTGTTAGGGTTTAGATGTTTTTTGTTTAGTTATCTGTGGAATGTAGTGTTAGTATAGGTTCCAAAGTGGAGGATTCTTTGGAATTCACTCTCACCCTTGAACCTGGAAGATCTTAGATTCTATAAAGGGGGGGGAGGGGGGGGCGGGGGTGAGAGGTTGTGTGCACAGAAGGAGCATGGGCTCAGACTATTCTCGGAATGATATTGTGACAAGTCTGTCCGAAGGCAACTGGCTGGTTAGGTGTGGGAAAGAGATACAGTGATAGCCCCTGCTTTCGTCAGTTGACTTGGCGGTTTGGGGTAGGCTGATCAAGGGCTTGCACTGGCTGGCGCATGTCGACATATCACATGTTCCCAGTCAAGTCTCCAAGCTCAATCTGTGTGTAAAAATTATGTGTTGGTAGGAAGTTTAATGACTCAGCTCAATTGGTATGCTATGCTGTCTATCTTTTAGACTATGTGTTTGTAGAGCAAAATTATGTATATATTATATTACAGGGCTAGGGTAAGGTTAAAGGTTTTTGGCATTAGGGTTAAAATCACTGTCCAAAACCTTTGTAGGAACTCTATTCCAACCTTTTGAAGTTAGCTAGACCAAAAAAAAAAAAATGAAAAATGAAAAAAAATTTGTTTGGGGTGTGAAGGCCTCCTTAAGGTAATACCCGGGTATTAGGTTCGGGGATAGGGTAAGGTTTAAAGGGGACCTGCCACCAAAATTTCATACCCATTTTTATCAATTTTTCATAATCCTTGATGTCCTCTGATCATGTTTGCAACATAATTTTAGCTGAAAAGTTATTTGATGGTTTGTTTTAGTATGCCTAAAAAACCTTACAGGAAAACCAACTGGTTTTGGCTCATTAACATTTATGGTAATGAGCTTTGCTCTGATTGGATCGCTGCTGTGAAGCCTGCTGTGCTCTGATTGGCTCAGCAGTGGAGGTTCGTATTTCGGTTTATCCACTGTTATTATGCTAATGCTAATAGCATATGCTAATGTGTGCTAAAGTAAGGTGCCCAGATGTCTGTAATGATATCCGGGGATATTCGGTGCGGCGGCGGTGGTGCAGGGGCTGCAGGGGCTGTGTGATCACAGACAAAGTCTCGGTACTATTTAGTAGCAGCGCATGCCCCTTGTAATAACCCCCGTAAGAACTGTTGTTCAGGACTGCTAACTAAATTCGGCTACTGTAATAACCGTTGTTCGAGCCCACACACAACATTTTTGCTCTCATTAATGAAATGCTTAAATCGGGGACATTTTCGGGGACAGCTTTTGCCGGGGACAGATCATCCAATACGGGGACTGTCCCCGGAAATCGGGGACGTCTGGTCACCTTATGCTAAAGGCTAAAAACGGCAGGTATTAAACCATATATTTTAGACCCCGAGTCCGAAGAGGAGGTGGAAGTTGAGGAAGAAGCCGGAGATCTCCAGCGGTGTTTTCTCATTCATTCTGCCCGGCTTTAAGTTCATTTTCCCGGTAGTGAACCGAAGGAAACACCGATCGTTTGGAAGAGACCCATAGCGGATACAGCGGTAGCTGGGTCTCGCTCTGGCTGTGACTGAGTACGAGAACGAGAGAGTGGGCGCGGCTCACCGAGGACGCGCTCGTGAATAATAATGAGCAAGGTCGGCGCAACGTAACACCGACGGGCTTTTTCAATTGGCCTGGTTTACTCGTTCCTTGATTTTAAACCTTTACAGAATGCAAACGACGTAACGGTTTGTTTTCACATGTACAACATAAGACGAACATAATATGGACCTTATATGACACAAAAAACCCCCAAAATTACATTTTTATGGCAGGTCCCCTTTAAGCTTTTTAGCGTTAGGGTTAAAATCACTGTCCAAAACCTTTGTGGAAACATGTTTCAGACCTTTTGGAGTTAGTTAAACAAAAAAAAAAGAAAAAAAATATATATATATTTGGGGTTTTCGGGCTTCCTGAAGGTAATACTATTATAAGGTTATGGGGCTATGGTAAGGTTTAAGGTTTTGATGTTAGTGTTAAAATCACTTTCCAAAACCTTTGTAGGAACTCTTTTCCAAGCTTTTGGAGTTAGTTTGACCAAAAAATAACAAAAATTGAAAAAAAAATATTTGGGGTTTTTGGGCTTCCTGAAGGTAATTCTCGGGTATTAGGTTGTGTGGCTATGGTAAGGTTTAAGGTTTTTGAAGATACGGTTAAAATCTCTGTCCAAAACCTTTGTAGGAACTTTTTTCCAACCTTTTGGAGTTTGTTAGACCAAAAAAAAATGAAAAATGAAAAAAAAAATATTGGGGGTTGTCGGGCTCCTGAAGGTAATACCTGGGTATTAGGTTTTGGGGCTAGGGTAAGGTTTAAGGGTTTTGGCGTGAGGGTTAAAATCACATTTTTTTTTGGTCTAACTAACTCCAAAAGGTTGGAAAAGAGTTCCTACAAAGCTAGCCCAGTAACCTAATACCCGGGTATTACCTTCTGGAAGCCCGAAAACCCCCCAATTTTTTTTTTCTTTTTTCTTTTTTTTTTGGTCTAACTAACTCCAAAAGGTTGGAAAAGAGTTCCTACAAAGGTTTTGGACAGTGATTTTAACCCTAACGCCAAAAACCTTAAACCTTACCCTAGCCCCATAACCTTATACCCGGGTATTACCTTCAGGAAGCCCGAAAACCCCAAATATTTGTGCTTTCTCTTTCCATTTGGTAAACTCAGCCCGTGCTTCTGCGCTTGCATCTGGGGCTAACGTGTCTTCCTCTGTTAGCACACCCCCATAGTCCTTTAGCCTTTAGCAAGTGTTCCATCTGAAACTTCCATGTTGTCCAATTCCCCGGTCCGCTCAGCTTATCAATAAACAGTTTGTCTTCCATTGTGAAATCCCACAACACTGTTTATCCTCACACAGCTTTTAGCAACGATCTGGGCCCATAACCTGTAGTTTTAGAACATGCTTTATTGCGGACGAGGTAAACACAACGAACGTGCTGAATCAACGTAACGATAGAAGTGCTTCACTGGATATGCACAAGCAGACGTAGCAGCAAGGTGGCAGAGTAGCAGCACCATCTATTGGTAAAAGTACTACTATATCACAACCATAGACTGTGGCTGTGTCTCATTTCAGAGACTGCATCGTCGAACGGCACATTTGAAGTGTGCGTGAGGTCATCATGAGCCACGAACGGTGTCCCATTTGGCACGAAATGCTAAGTGCGCTTCAAAATCGGTCTCAAAACCACACTGCCCCCGCCCCTTTTTCAAGCATGCATTTATGCACCCTTTCGTGCTGTTGGTATCCCAGAAATCTTTGCTTGCCGCTGCACAGCTGCGCATTTCGGGTGAGAGACTGGACTCGCTTGGAGACGCAGCGTGTCTTTAAAGAAAATACAAGAAATCCAAAAACAGCAGACAGCAGCTTTATGGCTTTATTTACTTTATTCTCTGAAATTTACAACTTTAATCTCTAAATCTTAAAAAATAAATAAATAAATAAAAAATACTCAATGTGTCAATGATACTCTGCTGTAGTTTTGTCAGCTTTTTAATTTCTGTTTTTGATTGTTGTAGCAGAGCGGATCAGTTCGTCTCTTAGGACTATAATGTTTGGTTTACAAATTTTAGTGAGTTCAGAGATCATGCTCTCATACAGCCTGAGCTGACTGTCTGCTGTTTTTGGATTTCTTGTATTTTCTTTAAAGACACGCTGCGTCTCCAAGCGAGTCCAGTCTCTCACCCGAAATGCGCAGCTGTGCAGCAGCACGCAAAGATTTCTGGGATACCAACAGCACGAAAGCGTGCATTAGCATTTCGTGCCAAATGGGACACCATTCGCGCCATGTGATGACATCATGCATGCTTCAAATGCGCTGTTCGACGGTGCGGTCTCTGAAATGAGACACAGCCTGTATATAGAATGGACAGCGTCTGCCTCCTTGCTGGGTGAAGCCACTCTGAGAACAGCACCCTCTGTTGATGGGCTGCAGTATAGTTCATAAATCCCGCCTCCGCCAGCAAAGCTTATGGAGCTGTGAACAAACTTTAGAAATTTATTACACAGAACATAAATTTTTCTCCCCCTTGCTTGTGATGTTGACATGTAGTTATTGTAAGACTGGTTTGTGCTCAAGTCCTCTTTTTGCTGTGAAGCTCCGTTTTTAAAAGTTATTAAGGGGGTCATGTTTTCTATGATTGACACCTGATACAGCCTATGGGCGTTCAGGGATTGCGTAGCTCATCACAGTGACTCTCGTCACAGTGACTCTCGGTGACTGCATGGCCGAATGCGTGGAAATGAAGAAAAATCCCGGAAATACCGTGAGCTTTTTGGCTTCAAATCCGTATGCAGGCGGTAGGCGGAACCAAGTTGTCCATAATATATACAGTCTATGATCACAACACCGTTGGTTTCCAGTCCTGCTGTCTTGTGTTCACTAGCCACTGCTTCAGCCTAACTTTGTCACCTAAAGGGAAACTTTACAAAAATATAACAGTGCCTACTGCCATTTGTCAAGTTTGTATACAACACAAAGTTAATGTTTTGCGTTCAGTTTAATTCTTCCTTTGTTGCATAACAGGCTAAAGCCAAAACTCTAAATTCAAAGACAATCACACAGTAAATAAATATATAAACTGTATAAATAATCTGGTTTCATCTTGTGAGTGATATGTCTTATGAACATCCTATTAAAATTGAGGAATTTCTTTACATCTAACAAAAATTTTAATGTCATTGTGATTTATTGAGTTTGTCATATGCAGCTGTCTTCATAACTAATTACATTACTCATAGTTTTATCTCAGTCTCATAAGTAACAGGGCTATCTTGAAAACTTAAATAAGATGGTAATCTACCATGCTGCTGTAAATGAGTATACTTATGACTTATCTATTTTATTTGATGACATAAAATAAGTAACAGTTATGCAACTTGTATAAGTAATCTTTTGAGCATGTCCTTCTATACACTTATTGGGTCTCGTTTTCTCGACGTTTTATCTCATTAAAGACAGTTTCAGAGCTTTATCTTAGACAAATATCGTTATGTCACCAGAAGCCGTAATGCCACTGTACGGAGGAGACTGAACCGGCGGTCAAACCTCTGCCAGACATTAGGACGGTGCATTTTAATTAAACCATTTCTAATTTTAGCGCAGGCTGCTCTCGTTGTAACATATCCTAGTAAAACTGGTTGATCCATTACCAAAACTACGTCTTATAACATCATGACACTCCATATATTCATTTACATGACCTTGTTCTCATAAAGTGATGCAACATTAGGGGAATGACTTAAATGCGAATTAATTCCTTTAACATTATGACTTCATCCCCTGAGTTTTCATTTCATGCCCTGATACTCCGTGGTAGTATTTAGTTGCTAATATGAATGTGTGTGATCGGTACGGTTTTTAATTCAAATTCAAAGTCAAGTAGTCATAATATTGTCATAGAAAAGAAGGTGGATTTCAAGGGGTTTCCTCATTTTCTAACTTCGAATAAAAATGCTTAAATAAGGCACAGAACTAACCACTTGGTATCTGTAAATAAACCCCATTAGCTAAATTTAACCAGACTGTTTAATGTTATAAAGCTAGCAAGCTGATGACTTCATAAAAAAACACAACCTACCAAAACAACTGCAAAGATCCCAATTTCACAGGTCAGTTAACATGATTTACTGCAAAACAACTCATTTTTCCAATGCAACAAAAAAGAAAAACGATGGAGGCGTGGCAGGGGGAGGTGTCGACAGAATCAGCGGGCGCAGTGACATTTTCGTGCTTGCCAGTGGCATGTAAAGTGTGCTGAAAGCTCGCCGATTCAAACCTGGTCAGCTTTCAGCGCAGGCGGAACGCAGCTGGTCTAGTAGTATTTTGGTAGACCGGCGGCGTATCGGCATATGTCACCGATGCCTCACCGGCAGGTTTCCACAGTGTCAGGCACATTTCAGTGTAATAAATAATCATCAACAAGTATTAATCTGAGTCGGCACATACATTTAGATCTATATAGATATATTCTGATCTATATCTGATCTGACGAGAGCGTTTGGCATGCGTTTGGATACACAACCTGACCGAATCAACACAGCTGAAACCACATTAAATTAAATGAAATATCTAGTAAATAGACACACATGATGAAGTTAACAAGATATTTAATTTGTCTCCCTCCTTTTCTTTCTTCCTCTTCCTCTTACTTCTTGCGCAGCTCGACCTGGACATGTCTCTGTGTCCTCTCTCCGTTCTGCTGCAGCTGCGGCTGAACAGATGATTTGTTTCAGTACTCAGATGAGTTATCTACTTGAAGCTGACATACGGATACTATCATATTCAGTTTTGTGAGTCAAATTTATTTTATATGCCAACATCAATGAAAGAAAGAGCAAGGCCACGGAGCGCGATGCGTCCTTCGCACAGATGGTTCAGATTTTAATGCCATTTTTTAAGTTTATGTTGTGATCTGTGCACACAACCCACCTTTGTCACGTGAGGTTTGAATATATGCAACTTTATGTGAGTGTCTTAATTAGTGGAAAAGGGTGTTTTTCTTACCACTGGGTCCAACATTACACACACCAAATCCATCTGTGCTCATATGAGAGAGTGTGGAGGACGACCAATGCAGTGCTTACAGTGACACTTGTTGAGCTGCTGCCTTTTGTCGCCATCGTGGTGGCATTACTGTCTTAAGACATCTCTTGATCTCTCTGACTACTTCACAAAATTAGTAATATGCCTCGCCGGTGGCGGATTTAAAGGCAAGGAGAGGAGCTTATGTGATTGGTGAAAACTGGTCTTGGCTGTGTTAAACCCACTCCACGCCCTCTCTCCTCCCTCGCAACGACTTACGCCGCTGGGAGGAGCTGAGTTAGAGAGGGGGGATACTTACGCCGGCCTGTGGCGCCCACCAAAATACCAAACTGTGCTTGGGGACGCCTTGTCGGCGCGGTGGACCTGACTTACGCCTCGTCTCCGGCGAGGCACGAAAATAGAGCCCTACATGTCAACATCGCTGTCAGAAGTGAGAAAAGTGTATTTTCTGTGTAATTATTTTCTAAATGCCGTCCACCGCTCCTTTCACTTTGCTGGTGGAGGTGGGGTTTATGACCTATATTGCAGCCCATCAACAGAGGGTGCTGTTCTCGGAGTGGCTTCACCCAGCGAGGAGACAGACGGTGTCTATCTTATGTACAGTCTATGGTCTAAATAGGTTGACATTTCCTGGACAGTTCATCGAAGTATATTTACAGGCAAAGCTTCTTTATTTTCATTGTTGGGTAAGGGTTAAGGCAAATGAATGCATATTTTACAATTGCTGCTGACTGAAAAAAATGCATTATAGACTTGCACACAATTTCTCATTTCTGTGTATGAATCTTCAGCTGCTTGCTTCTATGATATTTCTCCACGAAGGAACTTCTTTAAAGGAGGTGACTCCTCTCCCAACTGAAACAATTCAGCATCAAAAAATCTGTTTGGATTTACATTATTTCAACTGTTTCACGCTGACACTCAGTCTGGTCTCCAGCTCTGGGAGGAAAAACCACAGTCATTCATGTTTTTGGAGGATTTCTCTAAAAAACACACAATCCTGCTTTGTTTTTCTTGAAGGTGAGTCAGTTTTAAGATTCAATGAGATTAGCTCTTTCTGATTAAATCTATTCGGATCTTATCTGAAGTAACTGTAATAGAGCTGGAACAAAACGCAACAAATCTTGTGATTCTTGGACACACAGTTCCTTAATAAACCCCCATTTCCCTTTCAAGTCAAGAGGGTTTGGAAAGATCATTTGGCTGCCAAATGATCTTTGACAAGATGGCCGCCGAGGAGCAGACACACAGTTGGGCAGGTCCTGTGGGTTTGCTCCAAAAGTCATGTAAATACAAAAAAAGACCTCAGCTTTTGCCATTGTGTCTCTCGATTGCCTTTGTAACTTTCTATCTTCTTCTGAGTTTGACCTGTCCAAGAAAAAGGGATGATTTGACCCTGTTTCCAGCCAAATGGAGCCAACATGCTTTATACACAAGAGTACTGGATTATGGCCATGCCAGACCACCTCCAGGTAAAGACTAACAATCAGTTGCAACTAGTCCCTTTATGGGAATCGCTCATCTCTTGATGATACTGCTCCTGGCTGGTGATGTTGGAGTAAATCCTGGGCCGCAGGTTCTTTATTCAAACCTTCTGTAGGGGCGACAACCACAGCTACCCTGGCTACAACCAGAGCTAGCTGGGCTACCACTACTGCTAGCTGGGCCTCCACTACAGCTAGCCGGGCTTCCACCACTGCTATCTGGGCCTCCACCATTGCTACCTGGGCTTGCATCACTGCTAGCTGGGCTTCCACCACTGCTAGCTGGGCCCACACCACAGCTTGTTGGGCCTCCACCCTTGCTACCTGGCCCTCCACCCTTGCTACCTGGCCCTCCACCACTGCTAGCTAGGCCACCACCATTGGTAGCTAGGCTTCCCCCCACGGCTAGTTGGGATTCCACCACTGCTAGCTGAGCCTCCACCACTGCTACCTGGGCCTCTACCACTGATAGCTTGGCTTCCATCACGGCTAGATAGGCCACCACCATTGCTAGCTGGGCTCCCATCACTGCTACCTTGGCCTCCATCACAGCTAGCTGGGCTTTCATCACAGCAACAAGGGCCATGGCCACAACATGTGCTACAACATCAGGAGGAGATGCTTCACCCAGCCAAGGTCAGCTCAACAGCGTGTCACTCAGTGGGATCGAGCCAGGAAACTGCAACACAGCATGAGGTCACCACCACAATGCCCCGACCAAGAGGACAGTCTCCACACACTAGCACATGTAAGACTCGCAACCCAGTATTCAAGAAACATAAACAATTTAAATTATTCAGGACACTCAATCAGGCGAGGACTATCTGGGATCCAGTGTATAAAAAGGGGGGCTTGTTTGGGGGTCATTTAAATGTTCGCAGCTTGGTACCAAAACGTGAACAGATTGAACACTTATTAGGTAATTCCAATATCGATTTCATGGGTTTATCTGAAACATGGCTCACCAGCTACTCACCTGAGGCTGCTGTGTCACTACCAGACTATAAAACATACAGGAGAGATAAGGGACAGGGAAGGGGTGGAGGGGTTCTCTTATATGTAAAGATCAACTTGAAAAGTAAACGGATTACATTTTCCAGCAACATCAGCAACATCACACTTGAATGCGTTGGTGTAAACATCTCCCTTTCGAGAGAAATGTCTCTGACAGTCATCTGCATCTATCGCAAACCTACAGCTAACACAGATTTTTATGACCAACTCAAGGAACTCCTTAGATCATGTAATCATAAAAAGGAAATCCTCCTCTGGCGATTTCAACATCAACTGGGATAACAAAAAAGACAGAAAACACTTCAAGCTAATAACTGATTATTTCAATCTCACCCAGCTTATAGAGCAACCCACCAGAATCACACACCGCACACACTCCAGAATCGACTTAGTTTTCACCAATAGACCGGAAAGAATCACAAATTCCCACAACCTGTTAACAGGAATTTCTGACCATAATGCAATCTTTTTCTCTAGAAAAGTCAAATGTTCTAAAAACCTGTATCATACTCCAACCAACTGATCTAATAAACTGACAATCCCCAATAATCAACAAGAAAATGTGGATAGAGCTCTAAAAGATATTGGGCTCTATTTTCGTTCGCGCCGGTGAGGCGGCGGAGGGCGGCGAGCCCCGCGCAGTTGTATTTTCGTCTGGCGGAGCCCGGCGTAAGGCGAGTTTGGTATTTTCGTGGACTGAGTCGCATGGAGGCGAGCCGAGATCTGCCAAGCTGGGCGTGGTGGCGTGGCAGGGGGAGGTGTTGACAGAATCAGCTGGCGCAGTGACATTTTCGTGCTCGCCACCAGCGTGTAACGTGCGCTGAAAGCTCGCCGATTCAAACCTGGTCAGCTTTCAGCGCAAGGCGGAACGCAGCTGGTCTTGTAGTATTTTGGTAGACCGGCGGCGTATCGACATACGTCACCGATGCCTCACCGGCAGGTTTCCACAGTGTCAGGCAGATTTCAGTGCAATAAATAATCATCAACAACTATTAATCTGAGTCAGCACATACATTTAGATCTATATTGATATATTTTGATCTATATCTGATCTGATGAGCGCATTTGGCACGCGTTTGGCACGCATTTGGGCACACAACCTGACCGAATCAATACAGCTGAAACTGCATCAAATCAAATTGAATATCTAGTAAATAAACACACATGATGAAGTTAACAAGATATGTAATGTGTCTCCCTCCTTTTCTTTCTTCCTCTTATTTCTCGCACAGCTGGACCTGGACACGTCTCCGTGTCCTCTGTCCGTCTTGCTGCAGCTGCTGCGGCTGAACAGATGATTTGTTTCAGTGCTCAGATGCGTTATCTACTTTAAGCCGACATATGGATATTATAATATTCAGTTTTGTGGGCCAAATTTATTTTATATGCCAACATCTATGAAAGAAAGAGCCAGGCCATGGAGCGCGATGCGTCATTTACGCACAGATGGTTCCGATTTTAATGCCATTTTTGGAGTTTATGTTGTGATCTGTGCGCTAAACCCACTTTTGTCACGTGAGGTTTGAATATATGCAACTTTATGTGAGTGTCTTAATTAGTGGAAAAGGGTGTTTGTCTTACCAGTGGGTCCAACATTACACACACCAAATCCATCTGTGCTCAGATGAAAGAGTGTGGAGGACACTTGTTGAGCAGCTGCCCTCTGTCGCCATCGTGTGGCATAACTGTCTTCAGACATCTCTTGATCTCTTTGACTACTTCATGAAAATAGTAATACGCCTCGCCGGTGGCGGATTTAAAGGCAAGGAGAGGAGCTTATGTGATTGGTGAAAACAGGTCTCGGCTGTGTTAAACCCACTATACGCCCTCTCTCCTCCCCGTCTACGACTTATGCTGCCGGGAGGAGCTGAGTTAGGGAGGGGGGATACTTACGCCGGGCTGCGCGGCTCACCAAAATACCAAAATGTGCTTGGGAACGCCTTGTCAGCGCGGCGGATCTGATTGACGCTGCGCTTGCGGCACATCTCCGGCGAGGCACCAAAATAGAGCCCATTGACTGGTCTGGCTTCATGGAATGGGATGATGCAGACACTGGCATTGACATTTCTCTCCAAAGTCAAAGACGTTATCCTCTCTTTTTCCAGGAGGAGCCGCCAGGGGAAAAAGAAGTCCACCTCTCTCCCCTGGCTCAACTCTGCCTGCTTAAAACTAATGAAAAATAGGGATCAACTACTAAAAAAAATCTATTAAATCCGGTCTTAACATAGATAGACTCAACTTCACAGTAGCCAGAAACAAGGTGACATCAGAATTGTGCAAGGCCAAAGCTAATTTCTTTATCCAAATTATTGAGAACGCTAGAGGTAACAGTAAAAAAATATGGCAGAATATGAATAAATTAACAGGGAAACAACACAAGCAGGTAACAAAGGGGCCCATTTTGTTCTCATTGTACAATAATGATTTACCAGATTTTTGTATAAATGTAGATGTCCAGCTCTATGCCGACGATGCAGTAATATTTACAAAAGCCACAAATCCTGAGGAGGCAGCTCGTGTGCTTTCTTCAGCTCTGACTCACATACAAACATGGCTTTCTAGATCGTGTCTTATTCTGAATGCAAAAAAAAACTGTTTATTTTTGTCAAAGCAATCTGCCTCTACCATGCTTTCTCGCTCAGGTGTTTTTTGGGTGCAGTAGAGCTGGAAGTTGTGAATGAGTTTAAATGCTTAGGGGTGATTATAGACTCCAAACTCTCTTTTAAAAAACATGTTAAAATGATAACCAAAAAAATTAAATTCCATCTCTATAACTTTAAGCAAATAAGAGGTTCCTTGTCAGATGATATTGTCACTCAATGATATTTTCACATCTGAGCTACTGCATCACTAGGTGGTCCATGACAGGTTCTACTGTCCTGAAACCAGTTGAGCCCCTGTACAAAAAAGCACTTAAAATTCTGGACAAAAAAACATTTTCTTAACATCACTGCAACATTTTAGTAAATATAATTTGCTGAGTTTTCCTAATTACTGTAAATTCTCATCTGTGTGCTTAATATATAAAGCACTTCATGGCCTGGCGCTACCTCCACTTAACATCTTTATCAGATATAAACCGACCAGGACGACCAGAGCTGTTACTAACAGGGACTGTGGGGTTCCCTTCAGAAAAACTTCCTTCAGTCAAAACGCCCTATATATTAAAGGGACTGCAATTTGGAACACACTCCCCTCATCGATAAAAGAATGCTCCACTCTGACCACTTTCAAGAAGCACCTGAAGATTTGGATTAGAGCCAACCAAACTTGCCATCACCTTTGAATGCATTATATTCTTTTGCTGTGTCTTAACTTATACCTGTAACATACTTTATTGCTCTTGTCTTATACTTGTAATATACTTAACTGTTGTATAGATCTATGCTGTTTTTATATTCATTTGAAATGTATTTGTTGGGTCTAAAACCTGCAACATTTACCTGATAACATATAAAGAAGAGAAAGACAATGGTATATACTCGAGGAGAATGGACAGAGATAGCATCAGGTACCATCTCGAAACCACTCTGTAAGGTATTTCTGCCCAGTGTCTTTATTTAGGGTTGTCCCTGGTTACACAATGTTTCTAAAGGGGGGGTGGGGGGGGGGGGGGGAATATGTGCAGCAACGTAAGCATTCTCATAAAACATAATAACGAACAACTGTGAATATGTGAAGGTCAAGGCGATATTGTTGCATCTAACGACCTCCTTCTGATAAGAGCGTATCCTCCTCTTATCCCCCCCCCCCCCCCCAGCAGACTGCAGCGTGGAACAGAACACTTGTCACCACAGACTGATAAAACATCTGCAGCGTCTTACTACAGACGTCTATTGATCGGAGTCTTCTCAGGCAAAAAAGACAGCTCTGCCCCTTTCTGTAGATGTAGTCTATATTCTTAGACCAATCCAACTTATTATTCAGATGTACACCTAGGTATTTATATGATGTCACTACTTCGATGTCCACTCCACAGGTGTTCACTGGCTGAAGAGGGGGTTTGGATCTACGGAAGTCTATGACCATCTCCTTTGTCTTTGAGGTGTTGAGGAGGAGGCAGTTTTTGTGACTCCAGTCACTGAAGGCTCTTATTAGATCTCTGTATTCAGCTTCTTGTCCATTTCTGATGCATGCCACAATAGCGGTGTCATCTGAGTTTTTCTGGATGTGCCAGGACTCAGTACTGTATTTGAAGTCTGACGTGTACAGTGTGAACAGGAATGGCGCCAGCACTGTCCCTTGTGGAGCCCCTATACTGCTCATTAATGTCCCAGAAACACAGTTCCCCAGCCTGACAAACTGTGGCCTTCCTCTAAGGTAATCTGTGATCCAGGAAACACTCCCAGGAAGGATCCACTCCCATCTCTGTGAGCTTGTCTTTGAGTATGGTGGGTTGGATGGTGTTGAATGCACTTGAAAAGTCAAAGAACAGGATCCTCACATAAACCCCAGGTTCCTCCAGATGAGACAGGGCATGGTGAAGCATGTAGAGGACAGCATCATCCACTCCAATGTGTTCTTTGCAAACTGCAGGGAGTCCAGTTTGTCTTTGACCCCAGACCTCAGAAGGCGTAGAATCAGCCGCTCCAGGGTCTTCATGATGTGTGAAGTGAGGGTCACTGGTCTGTAGTCATTGAGTTCAGCAGGACATTTTTTTTGGTACTGGCATAATGCAGGATGTTTTCCACAGAGCAGGTACCCGCCCCAGCTGAAGACTCAGGTTGAAGATCTTGTGGAAAGGTTGACACAGTACTGCAGCACAGTCTCTAAGCAGCCTTGGACACACACTATCTGGACCAGCTGCCTTCCCAGGACAAAGTCTTCCAAGCTCCATCCTCAGCCCTGTTTCAGTGACAGACAAGGACTGGTGTTGAAGTTGAAGTGTTTGAGACATTTGAACAAGATGGAGGAGGAAGGGGAGGAGTTGTAGTGGAGATTTGTTGCGGAGAGGAAGGTGGAGTAGCAGTGAAAGTGGGAGTGACAGCAGTGTCAAATCTGTTGAAGAACAGGTTGAGTTCATCAGCTCTTTTCACGTCACCCACCACTGGCAGTCTTTTCTTTTGACTGCTGTGTCCAGAGATGGTACTGATTCCTCTCCACACTTCACGGATGTTGCTGTGTTGTAGATTATTCTTTATCTTCTTTTTGTACTCCAGCTTTGCCATCTTCAGTCTCCTCTTCAACTCTTGTTGCACTTGTTTGAGTTGTTCTTTGTTACCATCTTTAAAAGCTTTCTTTTTCTGGTTAAGGATTGCTTTTATGTCTCTTGTGATCCAGGGTTTGTTGTTGGGGAAACAGCGAACAGTTTTTGTGGGTATAACTGTGTCTCAACAGAAGTTGACATAATCAGTAAAGCAGTCAACCTATTTATCAATGTTCATACTATCCACATCTGTTTCCAGCAGCTCATTCCAGTCAGTTGATTTAAAACAGTCCCTTAGAGCTTCACTGGCTTGAGGTGTCCATCTTCTTATTTTGACTTTAGTCACAGGCTGCCTCAGCACACAAGGTCTGTAACAGGTTAGCAGATAGACCAAGTTATGATCTGACTTGGCCGGTGGTGGTAAGGCAGTGGCTCTGTAGGCTTCTTTGACATTGGCATACAGCAGATCCAGGGTCTTGTTTTCTCTGGTAGGACAGTTCACAAACTGTGTGAATCCAGTCAGGTGAGAGGAGAGGGTGACATGGTTGAAGTCTCCCGATATTATTATTAATGCCTCAGGGTGTTGAGTCTGTAGCCTGGCAACACTATTTTGCAAAACATTGCAACATTCTTCAGTTGATTTGGGTGGAATGTAAACAACTACTGTTATGATATGACTGAATTCTCTGGGAACATAATATGGCTGAAGAGCAACTGCCAACAGTTCAATATCTGGACAACACATCTTCTCCTTGACAGTTATGTGTGATGGGTTACACCATCTCTGGTTGACAAATAAAGCCAGACCTCCTCCTTTCTTAGCATTCCTAGCTTGAGCATCTCTGTCTGACCTTATGAGAGTGAAGCCAGGTAGATCCACACTGGAGTCTGAGTTGTTTTGATCCAACCAGGTTTCAGTGAAAACACAGGAAACTGCACTCATGGTATGCTTTCTCAGTCTTCACCAAGATCTCCAGCTCATCGCTTTTGTTGGGTAGAGAGTTGACGTTTCCCATGATGATTGATGGAAGAAAGGGTTTATATCGCCACCTCCTAGCATTCAACTTTGCCTTCACCTTTGCACCAGCATGGCAACGGCGATAACACCTCCTGATGTCCTCTGGAATTGTATGTTTTTGCCCAGATTTGCTTTTCCTCAATGAAAGGAGCTCTTCTCTTGAGTAAACTCTTTGCCCAGCAGACCTATCCATAAGCAGCCAACAAAAGTACAACAAAAATATTTAAAAAATCGAGCATAAATTACAAAAATGACAGACAGGAAAGAGAGACCAGACTTGCAGCAACCTCTCGGTTCAAGTGCATCATTTTAGAGCACATTTCATGCGATTCTGGATGGAATGGGCATGGTTGTGTGTGACATTTCTTCCGACTTTGTAAAAAAGTCAACTTGGCAACTTGGTCAGAACCATTTTCAGGACCTCTCTGTCACTGAAGTGGCTCTCCATTGTAGCGATTTCAAATTCAAAATAAATGTCGAAAATTAATCAAATTAAATTATGACATTTATGCACTCGTTGAAGGGGCACCACCCACCTTTCTGGTGGGGAAAGGACGAAACAAAGCTCAATTGAGTAATTAAATGTTGGATCAGTCTTAAACAGATTTAAATCAGTCTGTCATCTGAGGCCGGAATTCTTCATTCAGGGACTACTTTCTGAAAGACCACTAAGACGACAACTTAAAATTAAATGGACAATTTATTAACAAGCTATATGATAACAAAACGTCAATACATGATGATCAAATAATGAGAAAATCAAAGCACATCTAATGAATAAACGAAGGAATGGTTTAAATTAAACCTAAGACTGGAGGTTAATGATAGTGAGTGAATAAGGGAAAATTTAACCTACGTTAACGGAGTTACGAGGGTAAATTTAGAAGGAATTTGGAGAACTAAACTATAACTTATGAGAGTAAGCTACTGAATGGTTGACAGCATCACCCAGTTCTCATCACAGCAGTTTCGAGGAGTTTGCCTACTTGGACATCGGTTCTCAGCGGCACTCTTGGATTGGATCAGTTGAAGTTCTGGGCTACCGGACCGGATACTGAAGGTTTGGTGGGGATTTCTTCCGCCGTGTCTGGATCTCAGCTTCAGGACCGTGTCAGCGCCGTTAGATACTTCGGATCTCTGGGCCTCTCGGAACCGGGTGGCAAAGCAGCTCGGCAGATGATGCTGGTCGGCATTCAGGACTAGCTTGGTTGCAGATTAATTCGCGCCAATAACTTAAGAAAATAATTTCGTTGGCCAGCCGATATTATCTTCCGGAGTCACTTTAGCGAACAAAAATAAATAAAAAGACTTAGACTGAGGTTCTCTTATGCGCGTAGCTTGTTACTGAGGCTTTAAAGGACTTGGGTATGGTTTCATCCAAGTTTTAGAAAAATCTGAGCTTAAGGCAATTAATAAAAACGCAGGGAAAATTGCGAACGCTGGTCGAAGACAAAAGAAAACTGCGAACAAGACAAAAACAAAAGACTAGACTCAAATGAAGACAAAAGAAAAACTAGACGAAGAGAAAAACTAGGCTCTTTTTAAACAATCCCGTGTGGGCGTGAACCAAGAGGAAAGTGACAGCCAATGTTGTAACCCGATGCAGCACATCGACTGGCAGCGAATTAACTCAACTTGATATTAAAAGCGAGCTAGATCTAATTTACTCACTCACTATGATTAAACTGTTTGTAACATCACATACGATCACATTTCACTTCGTTTCTTATGAGCAGATGCATTAAAGCATGACATTGAAAACAGTAAACTTTGATCAGCCGTCTTCTTGATAATAACAGAGGATTAACGACTTTTAAAAGTTACAGAGGGACAGAAAACAAATTATCTATTCGAACAGAAACACCATCCAGCATAAGAAACACATACGTAATAATATTTGACAACACTATAACCTTGTCAATCAAGCTTCATAGATGATTAATATATATATTTGTGTGAGGTAGACAAAACATAGTATGGATACATTCAGAAACTCTTAACTTGAGTCTAAACAAGTTTCACGTTACTACTTCTAAAACTACTAGCCTATCTTGGGAATACCATTTACTAAGCTACGAAGTGTATAAAACAAAAGGGAAGAAATACACGATTAGATTCCTGCCATTTGGCTCTGATCAAACCATATTCAGGCATCACCACTAGGAGGAGCTCTTGATCCATGGAAAACCTGGAATAAATTTGTGAAGTTAACAGTTTGGCTTGTGGATATGTTACAAAATCGGGAAAAAGACCATTTCATTGAGAATGTGGTGTGCAGACAGAAAATTCTGGTGAAGTGTCCATTAAACATGAAATTAAACCATTTTCAGGCATCCTCTTCCTTCTGCTCAGTGAAGAAAGCCATGGAGAAACACAGTCACTCAAAGAATTTTATGGCAGGTATCTGGTTTTTTAGGACTTTTGCCAAATGCTTTGTTTTCCTTTTAGATCATTGGGTTAGTCCTGAAGTGTCAATTCTGATCTTTCCCAGCCAGGGTGAGAGGCTCCGTGTTTATGGGTCTGTGTGGTTGATAAGCAACTTGTCCTTTTGGGAAGTGTTAAAGATTCACTATCACCTCCCAAATGGTTTCCTGGGTCGTAAATGGGAAATTGGTGTGTAAACCGTTACTCCCCCATTTCCTGTCCAAACCAGGGGAGCCTGCATTCCTTTGAGGGGTGGATTCAATGTGGATAGCAGAAAGCAGTCGTCTCGTTACACCATGGTTTCTTTGGCTCTTCTCATGAGCAGATGGCTACCAGGACCTCATGCCCATGCTTATGTAGACTTACCTTGTTTATGTTCACTCTATGTAGACTCTTTGAAGTTCTGAGTTACAATGCTCCTCTTCTCAACATCAAAAGGCCACCTCAAACTTACACTTTGTTTTTGTTTGCTGTATGTAGAGTCTTTGTTGTTCTGGGAGCTGGGGTGCATGTCTTGACTTTTTTGGGCTATATCAAGGTTAGTGTAAAAAGGTTACACATCTAATTTAATATACACTTCTGAGGTCAGTCCCTTAGTTCCAAAGACTTTGGTTTCCCGAAAGCTGCCCAGCGGGTCATGGGAATCTTGATGATTAACATAAACATTCTTGGCAAATTTTTTCGCTTTTGTCCGTCTTGTGCCGGTCCAAGAATTTCACCCCTAGCGACACAATACGAATGCCCCTGGCCCCCCTTTCAATCTGCTGGAGAGGGAGAGAGTGTGCACTGAGCCCCCCCTAGCCTCTGCAGAGCTCCATGGGGTCCGGAGCTGAGGGGGAGGGCGGGCAAGTAGCGGCGGCCGCCTGTCCCTCTGTGACTCCTGACCTCCGTCTCTGCGGCCTCCTCTTCCATCGAAAAGACTGCTGGGATGGACAGGCCATATCGGCCTCGCTCAGAGGATGCCTGTGTTTCCCCGGCCTGCACACCCCCTTCCTCCCCTGGTGGGGGGACAGCGGGCATTGGGGGGTACACAGGGAGCCGACCTCTAGGGCCAGAGGAACCGTCCAGGAAGGGTCTAATTTGCACATTGGTCTGGGGTGGGGTGAGGGGGAGAGGCGTGATGAAATGCCCCAAAAAAAGGCTCAGGAAAAACAGCCACATCCGGAGGAGCGAGGCCCTCAACTTTATTTAACCTCCACAGGGCGTGGGGTGGTGGGCTGAATTTTCCTTGAAAAGGGCCCCTCCAGCCCGGCCACATTGACCGAAGGCTGCCCCTGTGAATCTGACAAAGTTTTGTACCTCTGTGGGGGGGATGGGGTGGTGAGCAGAATGTGTCTGGAAAAGGGCCACTTCAGCCCGGCCTTTATACGCGCAGTGAGCCGGTGTCCTCTGACTATAGCTCAAGTCTAGTTCCACCTAGCTCCGACAAACCCTGCGATTGGAACCTAACGGTATTATGAATGGTTCTCAAAACTAGCACCCCTGGTAAGGTGTTGGGACTTAGACTCTGACAAAGTTTTGTACCTCCATGGGGGGGACCGGGTGGTGAGCTGAATTCGCCCTGAAAAGGGCTCCCCCAGCCTGGCATACCGAGCAGGGGGCCGCCTCTTTGACTGCCAAAGTTTTGTACCTTCATTGGGGAGACCAGGGGCCTGTTCTACGAAGCAGGATTACTGCTTAGTGAGGTAATTTCGAGGGTAAGTTCGGGGTTTCCTGTTCTACGACGCGGGTTCACTTCTGAGTGAGGCGAGTCTCCATAGCAACATGCGCTGAACGGCTAACCTGCTCCGGGGCAGGTTAAGTTCCAGATTGAACTCACCGAGCATAAAAACCCCGCCCACTGACCAATGAGCTCTCTCAAAAAACGGCTTGTCCGTTCTCGGAGGATCCTGTAGACCTCGGTGCTCGCATTGTCCGAGGAGCACTCCGGCTCGCGAGAGTTTTCAGGGAGAGTTTTCTCCGGATGACCACCTTTATGAAAGGCTCATATGGCCGACATATCACACAAAACATGTAAACACGATAGGAATGAACAAATGAATGATTCATCTTGGGAATGAATGGGCATGGGCTGCATGATCACAGACAACATCTCGGTACTATTTAGTAGCAGCGCACGCCCCTTATAATAACCCCCGTAAATACTGTTGTTCAGGACTGCTTACTTGTGCTTCCTACCCACTGTAATAGCCGTTGTTCTAGCCCACATGCAACATTTTTGTTCTCATTCATGAAACGCTCAAATCAGGGACATTTTCGGGGACAGCTTTAGCCGGGGACAGATCATCCAATTCGGGGACTGTCACCTTAGTTAAAAGCGCATGTTGAACAGTGCTATTTCAGGGTGATAATGGCATCAAAGATTACTTTTCTGCCAGCATTCCGTCCGTGCTTTTGCAGCGGTGACGGTGTTGCTTTTGAGGTTTATGATAGCTTTCAATTCTTCATACTTTCTCATGACCGTCTCCTGTTCCTCGTTTGTAAAGTCTGCGGTCCTTCACTCTCCAGCCTGCTCTGACGCTCCAGACTGATCTATGTTTACGATTGGTCAGATGCGGCGGGCTCCGCCTTACATGTGTGCACGCACTCATAGCAAAGCTGGATCAACTTACGAGGTTCATAACCAGCGTCGTAAAACCATGTAGCGAGACCGCTGGCTACCGCGCTAAGTTGAGTGAGGTAGCTCCAAGGCTACCTCGCTAGGTTGAACTTGCTTCGTAGAACAGGCCCTGGGTGGTGAGCTGAATTTGCCCCTGTCTTTAGCTCAAGGCTGGCTCCACCTAGCTCCCCTCTACCTGGCGATAAGAGCCTTAGTGTTTTGTGAATGGGTCTCGAAATGGCTCCCTGGTAAGGTGTTGGGACTTAGGCTCTGGAGGGGAATTTTTTTTTCTTCCTTTTTTTCCTTTAGGCCAGGGGTCTCAAACTCAATTTACCCGGGGGCCGCTGGATGTAGATTCTGGGTGAGGCTGGGCCGCACCAGGTTTTTCACAAGAAAAGCTCTTACAAAAACATTCCATTGTTATCAAATGTCTTTGTTTATTCATCCTTTTTTGTCTTAGAAAATTTAAATAAATTAATATAACTCATAAGAAAAAAATAAATCAGTAATAAATAAAATGATAATAACAATAATAATAACAATAATAATTCAGCAGATATAGAAGACTGAATAAACCATATATAGTTGCTGACTAGAGAAATGTAATTATTGTTCAGATTCAAATGTCTGTATTAACAGCTCTTTAACCTTTAACTTTCTGAACATGAATGGAACATTGAACATAAACTGTTATGAACATGGCTCAGCATGTCTAGTTGTGTAATGACGTCTCAAATTGTATTCTTTGTGCACTGCAACTTTCTCTGTGCAAATAAGACACAACGGGATGCCCCTGTGCTCAACAAAGAAATATTGCACTTCCCACTTCTCCTGAAATTGTCTGTGCTCATCACAAACCTTTCTCTTCACTGCAGGCTTTGAAAAAGACATGTTTGGGGCTTTTGTAATATAATTGATTCCACTTGATGTCACTGTCGCGTTAAAGTTTCAGTTTCGGTGTTTAACCGATGCATCATTTCCGCTTTTTTTCTGTCCCGCTGAGTAACAACTTTCGGGTTCCGACTGAGCGCGAAGCGCGTGAAGCGGGAGCGGCCGTGACATTACACACGCGCAGCATCCCATCAAAGTGCCCTTGCTCCTCGAGCTGTTGTACCAGAACAATCATGGATATGCCGCTATGTTTTCCTGGCAGTACTAAACACGTTTGTACACTTTATCCAAGAATTAAAGTCGGCTACAGGGCTATACACACACACACAGAGAGAGACAGACCAGCGCTGTAGACTAGGACTTGTGTAGATATACTGATGCCGGATGTTTTCACCGTCTGTGCATAAAATGACAAATATAAAATGCACACAAATATGCAGATACTGAAATAATGAAAATTGACCGGTGTAACAGGTGTTGTGCCAAAAATGATTGTCTGCCAGAAACATATTTCCGGTCGCGGGAGCGCAAAAACGTCAATTTCTCTGGATTAAACGGTCATAATATGAAGGGACACACAGCTGTATTATACTGTAGTTATAGCAAAGGCGTGTGTATTTGAAAGTTTAACGTTTGTCGTTTCGTTATTATTACAACTGGCCAAAAGAAGCCAAGTTAGTAGCGAAATCGGGCAATGTAAATACGTGATACATGTCTCTGTGTATGTGTCATGACTGTATTAGTTGCTTGTCAATAAACGCGACCGGAACTCAGTTTCTGACAGACAATCCCCTTTTCGCACAACACAGGATTCTCTCGTTATTTCATGTGTGACTTCATGCAACGATCGACAAGAAGGCTCGCGGCTCGTGACTCGCGCAAAAATAGAACAGATGCCGAAAGGAAGTGGTCGTCGTTCCGCGGCGCTTCCGCATCCGGTCACAATGTCGCGAGTTCGCAATAAGCCTAGCAGATGTCCCGCCCCCGAGAGCCATATACCCCACCGTGATTGGTAGGTTTGTTCAGCTCTTCACACAACACTGAAAAGTGTCAATCATATCAAACTCGCGGGCCGCACTAATATTAAACTTTCGTATTAAGGCGGGGGCCACAAACTAAAGTCCCGAGGGCCGCAGTTGGCCTGCGGGCCGCGAGCTTGAGACCCCTGCTTTAGGCTGTATTGGCTGAGTGAGATCACGTTGGTTCGTTCCACTTTAGTGGGGCAAAATAAACTGTGATTCATTAAATAGCTCCATTGATAGTAAGTACTAAATAGAAGAAGAGGAAGAATAGAATATTCCTTTATTGATCCCCCATGGGGGAATTTTTTTTGCAGCACAGCAGCATCACAGACAAAGAGTGCAAAAATGCAGTCATAAAAATAAAGATCGTAATATTAAGAACTTAAGTAAATGTAATAATTAAGAAAAAAAATTAGGAAAAGGAAAAAAGGAGGAGAAAAATAAAACTATGTACAATATTCACAATTTAAATGCCAGAAAAAAGTGGTGGTGTGAGTCTAGTTTTATTACAGTTCGTTGTAAAGTCTTATTGCAGAAGGGAGGAATGGCCTGTGGTAGCGCTCCATCTTGCAAGGTGTGGTGCAGTGGGTAAGAGAAATTGTCCATGATGGATACAAGCTTTGCTAACATCCTCCTCTCACCCACCTCCTCCGGGGAGTCCAAAGAGCAGTCCAGGACAGAACTGGCCCTCCTGACCAGTCTGTTCAGTCTCTTCCTGTCCCTCTCTGTACTCCCTGCCCTCCAGCAGACCACTGCATAGAAAAGTGCAGATGCTACCACAGAGTCATAGAAAGTCCTGAGCAGAGTCCTGCACACTCCAAAGGACCAGCAGGTGGAGACGACTTTGGCCTTTCTTGTACAGGACGGTTGTGTTGGTTGACCAGTCCAGTTTATTGTTGAGGTGGACACCCAGGAATCTAAAGGACTCCACCATCTCGATGTCCAGACCCTGGATAGTCACAGGAACAGTCTGAGGCGTCCTCCTCCTGCGGAAATCCACAACCATCTCCTTTGTCTTACTGGCGTTGAGCTGGAGGTGGTTTGTGCCACACCAGTTGACAAAGTCAGTGATGACAGTCCTGTATTCCAGCTCCCAGAGTTGTAGCTGAAGTCTGAGGTGTACAGGGTGAAGAGGAAGCAGGAGAGCACTGTCCCCTGTGGAGCCCCTGTGCTGCAGACCACCATGTCTGACACACAGTTATGAAGCCTTACAAACTGTGGTCTGTCGGGGAGGTAGTCCACAGTCTATGCAGCTAGGTGACAGTCCACTCCCGCCCTCTCAAGCTCCCCCCTGAGCAGTGAAGGCTGGAAGGTGTTGAAAGCATTGGAGAAGTCAAAAAACATGACCCTCACAGTGCTGCCGGTGTTCTCCAAATGGGCCATGGACCTCTGCAGCAGGTAGATGACAGCGTCGTCCACTCCGATGTTCATTTGGTATTCAAACTGCAGAGGATCCAGATGAGAGCTCACCAGGAGGTGGAAGTTCCTCAGCACGATCCTCTCCAGAGTCTTCATCAGGTGAGAAGTGAGGGCCACAGGTCTGAAGTGGTTGAGCTCCCTGGGGTGTGGTGTCTTGGGGACAGGAATCATGCAGGAAGTCTTCCACAGTGCTGGGACCCTCTCCGGACTCAGGCTCAAGCTGAAGATGTGCAGTAGCACCTCACAGAGCTGGTCTGCACAGTCCTTCAGGAGTCTGGAGCCGATGTAGTCAGGACCCGTGGCTTTCCTTGGCTTCATCTTCCTCAGCTCACTTCTCACCTGGTCAGCTGTTATGGAGAGGCTGGGGGTGGTACTGGAGGGGGTGGTGGAGGATGAGTGGAGGGGCTTGATGATGCCGGTGCCATGGGACTGAGGTGGTGTGAAGAAGAAGCAGCAGATGGGTCGTTGGTTTGATGAGTCGGGGGAGGAGTGGGAGCAGAGTCAAATCTATCGAAGAACAGATTCAGCTCGTAGGCCCACTCCCTGTCTCCTGGTTCAGGTCCTCTCTTGTAGCCCCTGCTATGACCTGAAATTGATTTCAGGCCTCTCCAGACCTCCCTCGCATTGGTCTGTTGCAGAAGGTTTTCCATCTTGGTCCTGTAGCTGGCCTTCCCCTCTCTGATCTTCTTCTTCAGCTCCTTCTGCACCCTCCTCAGCTCCTCCTTGTCCCCGGATTTAAAGACCCTCCTCTTCTCCTTCAGGAGGACTTTAAGTTCAGGGGTCACCCAGGGTTTGCTGTTGGAGAAACACCGTACTTTCCTGGTGGGTACGGTGTTCTCAACACAGAAGTTTATATAGTCCGTGATACAATCTGTCATGGTGTTGATGTCATCACCATGTGGGCCGCACAGTACATCCCAGTCTGTGGTCTCGAAACAGTCCTGCAGCGCCTCAGTGGCCTCCTCCGACCACCTCTTAACATACCGGATGGTGGGGGGTTGTTTCTTCACCATAGGTATGTAAATGGGCTGCAGTCTCACCAGGTTGTGATCTGAGTGGCCCAGCGGGAGGAGGGGGGAGGAGGTGTATGCATCCTTGGTGTTTGCATACAGTAAGTCCAAAGTTTTATTGTCTCTTGTTGGACATTCCACATACTGGCTGCAGGTCGGGAGAGTGGAGAACAGCACTGCGTGATTAAAGTCTCCAGAGATGATGATCAGAGACTGAGGGTGTGATGTTTGTAGCTTGGACACTTCACCATGGAGGAGTTCACAGGCTGCAGCAGCATCAGCCGAGGGGGGGATGTAAACAGTTAACGCTATGACATGTGGAAACTCCCTCGGCAAGTGGAGCTTGGCGGGGATTTCTTCAATGTCATAAATACATCTATCTAATTACATCTACCTTATTTTCATATTCTGGAGGGATTGATAAATGTCCGATGTTTTGACACTGTGGTACTTGAATAAATGTTTTATACCATATTTTTAATTAATTCAGACCTTTTGTGCATTTATTTTTGTCTTGTTACATTTTTTCCATTATTCCAATTTTGGGGGGCGTGGTAGCAATTTGATTGACTTTCAGCCATTTATGACCATGATGTGCTGTTTATATTTTATTGCTTTTATTACACAGTAGGTTGTGTAATTTTTATGTATGAAACATAAGCTTTTAGCTAAATTTACTGTATATATTTCATTGTGCTGGGTGCAAATCACTTGAGTTGAGACGTTTTCTTCAAGAAATTTGCTACATTTCATAATCTGAATTCACTTATGTGTATAGTAAGGCACCAATGACTGTTTCAGATGTTAGGTAGATGTATTTATGACATTTGAGAAAGATTTTGTCTTGCCAGAATCAACATAGCAGTTTCTACAAGCAAAAACAGCAGCACCAAATAATTGCTTTTTGGGTTACTCACAGTGTTGTTTTCGTCAGGCAGGACGAAAACTTAAATGACGACGTCAGACCCCTTTTTTCCTTGACGAAAATGAGACTAAGACGAACGTCACCAAAGCTCTGTAAAGACTAAAATGTGACGAAAATTGTATTCATTTTCGTCAGACGAGAACGAGACGAGACTAAATTGTTATTAGGTGGACGAACAAAGTTTCAAAACATGCTTTTTTTTTGTCCTAACAGTCACGCCCCCATCACACACGCACCAAAAGCCTCGCTCGCGCATAGCTGCGCGCACACACTCATACACATACACAGAGCGGCAGGTGGACGAGGCGCGCACACACACACACACCGTGGCGGCAGGCACAGCAGCGGTACCCGGTGGCCGAAAAAAGAGGGATGGTTTATGGTCCTACTTCAGATACAGTCCAAGTGACAATAAAACACAATGTCTTGTACGGGGACGGGGAGACGAGAGAGACGACAGTTGTGGAGCCACAGCTTCCTCATGCTGCGGCTTCAAACTGTCGGGAAAGAACGCCACGAACCTCAAAAGACACCTTTTCGTCGACTAAAATTAGACTAAAACCTTTTGAGTTTTCGTCGGACTAAAACTAGACGAAAACTATCAAGGATAGAAATGACTAAAATGGGACTAAAACGAAGAAGCATTTCGTCAAAATGACTAAGACTAAAACTAAATCTAAAATGCCTGCCAAAAACAACACTGGTTACTCACATATATGTACATTTCTGGCTGGTGAAAAAAGTCGGACAGATAGTCTGAGTAGATATTTTAACCCAAAGTCCAGAATGGTATTGTCTATGCAAAAATGCATTGAACAAGTAGCACCAGCGTAGTTATATGAAATCCACTTTCTGGGCACTTTTTCCCTTGCCCCAATACAGCCTATGACCTCGAGCGAAGTTTCTTTCGCAGAGTTTCAGATGGCGCGGACGTGGATGCATCGGCGATGCTGGCTGAAGGGTTTGACTGACCCGCGGCTGCATCACGTTCTTGTTTCTCAAACGCCTTTTGCAAATAAATCGCTGGTAGCATGTCATGTGAAACCCAGCGTCATCAGGAACATTGTCAAAGTTGATATCATCGCAATGTTTATACGTTTCTGCAAGGTCCTTTGTCTCACCCTGTAGAGAAAGCCACTTTCTAATACTAGTTCTGTAAGTTTCCCAACGTGTCCTTGCAAAGTCAAGAACGTCTTCACTCTGGACAGATGATAAATGCAAATAGCATTGTTTCGTTCCTTTTTTATGCACTTTTGAAGACTGTTTTCTTTTTTTCCTTTTCTTTTCTTCCTCTTCGCTTGTCTCGCTGCTAGATGCACTCATCGCCATGTTTGTGTAATTCTGATACTATGGCAACGAGACTCGGCTCCTATTGGACCACGTGACAAAAATCACACACCTTTGCATGTTCGATTGCCCGTGTGCAAGTATCACTACACCACAGAAAGGAAATAGTTCGACACCGAAACACTGATTACTGAAAATTGACTGGATGGCATGAGTAGATTTTTTTTTTAGTACTTACTATCAATAGAGGAACTTTATGAATCACAGTTTATGTTGCCCCACTAAAGTGGAACGAAATTCACTTTCTAGGCACTTTTTCCACCAATACAGCCTACTTCTCCAGGTAGGGTTGTGGGCTTTCTTCCGTGCCAGCCATCTCTCCACGGCCCGCAGATCTCTCCCCACGGCCCTTGTGGCTCTCTTCACCTGGCTTAGGGCTCTCGAACCCCGGCTTCCAGGCTCTCTTCCCCTGGTCTCCGGCTTCCTACCCCTGGCTCCCCGCCCCTTTTCCTGGGGCATATGGAAGGGCAGGTGTTTCAGGAAGCGAATGAACTCCTTCAGATTCAACATAGAACGCAGTCCTCTGTCCTTCTTTGGAACCAAAAAATAGGTTGAATAAAACCCTTTGTGCACCTCGCCCCTGTGGAGGGGTGTTATTGACCCTTTCTCTAGAAGGGCCGCAACCTTTGTCATGAGGGCTCCACCACTGGAGCTGCCAGCACAGAAATGCAGTCCTGGTCGGACAGATTAGACTGTGACAGCCAGACTTGGCGCCGTGCCTGGAACATGGAGGCCATTGACTGAATACGGGTACGGGCTTATGCAATGGTACCCCGCAGTAACATGTCTGCCACACACAGCATCTTGGCCATCTCATCACTTGGGGCTGCTGAAGTCAAATCCTGCAGCAGGCCTTCCAAATAAAGCAACAACAAGGAATCGGGGGTTGGGGTGGAGGTGTGAGGGGGTGACGTCACATCCGGGAAAATGAATAAAAAGTCACTGACACCACATCCTGGTGGGAGGGGGAAGTGACGTCAGATCCTGCTGTGACTCCTCCTTTGTGGGTGTGTTAATCTGCGTGAATAGAAGTGAGTTGCTGTGCTCTTGTTTTTCACGCCTCATTTCTTTTTTTTTCCACAGAGCGTTTGTAGGACAGGAGTAAATCGACAAAATGGGATTTTTTGCGGGCAACGTCGTCTGTGAAGGTACGTCCTCTCCTGATGCGGCATGCGTAACAGACTTGACTGCAACACCTTGCCATGAGAAGCAAAGGGTTCGGGGTTTAACTAAAGGATCACCGTCCGCGTTTAATATAGAATACATAGGGGCCAATGGGTACGTATACTGGCTGAAATATTGCGATAGTCGCTTCACGCTGTGTGTAAAGTGCGAGAGCGAAGAGCAGGGGCTAGACGTAAGTCTGTCTGTAAAAGACTGGAAACTGTTTCATTCTGTGGCCTGTTGAGACCTTGACCAGCCTGGTTTTCCTGAGTTGATTTATACATCGCAATGGACCCGCGGTACAGGGCCTGAAATGTATCGCATTGAGGCAGACCGTTTCCTCAAACTTTCGGAAGATTTTATTTTTCTGAGTGTTTGTGAGGATCGTGAGCCGATGATTGCAGTGAGAGGCTGTGAAGAATGGAGACTACACCCCTACCCTGTTTCTTACCAGGAGTACGAGACACATTTTAAGACAACTTTCTTTATCCAGTGGTGTGACTGGAGGTATCTGCAGGGAGTTTTTAACAAAGTTGACGAGGTTGAAAACAGTCGATAATGTTGTAGATAAGATAAACGAGATGTATGACGAAGCATCAGCCAATAGTTACTTAAAAGTAGTCATCCTCCGACAGTCTGGTGAATTTTGGAAAAGAAACTGAAATGATTGATGTTGTTACCGTGTGCCAATGTACCCTTTTAATTTTGTTAGTGATTTGTTTATCATGATCTGCTATTTGGAGCTAAATAAATGACATTGTGATCTATTACGGCTACTCATTTATGCCTCAGCCAGACTATGGAAAACACCTTGCATAAAATTTATTATGATACTGGCCATCCGGCAGGTCTATCAAGCGTGCATAAACTGCGCAAAGCAGTCGGGGAACAAACAGGTGTTACACCTCCATTAAAAGGTCAAAAGGTTTTTACTAGGACAGGATGTTTACACTCTTCATGCACCCGCTGCAAGAAATTTTGCAAGAAATAAGGTTCTTGTGAGCGGAATCGACAAACAGTTTCAGCTTGATTTGCTTGATATGAGTGAATTCTCATTAGAAAATGAAAACGTTTGGTACATGCTGATGTAGTGCTGGGCGATAGGACGATAGATATCATGGGCATGATAGAAAATGTCTATCGTGCCATTTTTATTTTTATCGTTTCGGGCGATAGGCTGTATTTTTTCCATAGGGCTTGTGCCATCAGATGATTCATAGTAACAACAATAATAATTGCACATTCAGTAAGTGTATTTGGTGTCAAACGGGAAAGAAAACAATATTTTCTTACAAAGAAAAGGATGCGTTGACATGTAGGCTCGTATTTCTCTTTCGATTTTGCGACATGATGCCGCTTTTCGTGCCCTCTTCGTGTCCAGCGTCTCCCGCCGTTGCGGGTTACCTGGGTTACACACGTGAGGGGATCATTGTAAGCAGTGCTTAATTTGTGCCGGAGCAAGTCGGAGCGCGCTCCGGGACCTCTTTTGATCGGACCCGGGACCTATTTCAGCCGCTCCGGCACCTGTTTCATCTGCTTCGGGACCTTCCCTGTAGAGGATGACATTTTTCGGGAATTCCCGTGGGTCACGTGATTCCCGCGGGAATCCCACGGGATGGGAGTCATTTTTTAATTAATCCCTTGATTGGGACGGGACGGGAAAAAAAGCAACGGGAGTGGGCAGGAGGGGGAACAACACTAAAAGATGATCATTTTCAGCCGTGTTTAACAACCAGATGAACAGGTGCGTCCATTTTTGTAGTCATCTCTCAGTGAGAGCCAACACTCTTGACCGCGCTAGCAACACAAAAGAACTACAACAGTGGTTTGACTTCCTGTCAGCTGGGAGCGCGGCTGCGCATTTGTACTCTTCAAGCCAGCAGCGAGGAAACGTAATTTTGTGACATTATGTAGTTTTTCAATCATTTCTGGAGTCGTGGCGAATCAAATCACCTTACCTGTCTGCCCCAGATAGACGAATAAAGCGCTCGGATTCATGCTCGGGTCTTGCTACGTGCTGCAAGAGTAAAGTAAACAATGATGGAGGCAGAGAGCAGCTTTGGAGGAGAAACATCTAGCAGTGTGAACAACCTCTTCAGGAGAGCCCTAAAGACCTACCTTTTTCATAAAGCCTTTGGTTAGTTTTCCTCTATGCTTTATGCTTTTACTACCTTGCCTCTTACATTGCAACTCTATATTTTTTATTTTTTTTAATTATTTTTTTATGCCAATCTGTGACTGTCATTCTATTGCTTTTTTATTGTTGCTGCTCTTTTTTTTACTGTGTACTGTAGCACTTTGAGATTTTTTGTAAATGTAAAGCGCATTACAAATTAAATTTATTATTATTATTATTATTATTATTATTATTATTATTATTATTATTATTATTGTTATTATGGAGTGCTTTGGCTCACACTATCGCTGTTTTCTGTGAGTGTTGCATAACTTTGGGTGAGCACAGACATGAACACACTTCAGCCACGTACTTATTTATTCATTTTGCTAGTTTTAAGTGCTGGTCTTGTACTGGTACTGTACTAGTGCAGCTGTATACACTTAAATTTTTCATAGAACTGAAAGCATACCATAGCTATATCGTGATATATATCGTTATCGTGATATAAAATGATCCATATCGTGATATACATTTTTTTACATATCGCCCAGCACTATGCTGATGTGTATCGATGTATTCTCTAAACATGCTTGTGTGAGGCTTCTAAGAAACAAATCAGGACCCGTTGTCGCAAGTGCATTTAAAGACATTCTAAGAGACGGACGCATTCCGACAAAAGTCCAAATGGATGCTGGTACCGAGTTTTATAACAAGCATTTTAAAACTCTGCTGCATCAGTATGACATCATCCATTTTTCCACATCAAACGAGACCAAGGCCAACGTAGTTGAACGTTTTAACAGAACTTTCAAGACGCGTATGTGGAGATACTTGACATCCATCAACTCACAGCGATATATCGACATAGTCCAGGACCTTGTTGAAGCGTACAACAAAACTTATCAACGATCGATAAAAATGGCACCTGCTGCCGTTAATAAAGACAATGAGAAAACAGTCTTCAGCAATCTCTACAAGGGGAAACCACAAAAAATGGTACACTTTAAATACTATATAGGGGACAACGTGAGAATATCCAAACTCCGTGGCATGTTTAGAAAAGGCTATGAGCAGACTTTCACGGATGAATATTTTACAATAACTGAACGCATAGCCAGGGACCCTCCCGTATACAGACTAAAGGATTGTGGAGGCAAGGTTGTAAGGTAGGTTTTATGAACCAGAGTTACAGATGGTCATTATTGATGACAACAAAGTATTTAAGATAGAAAAAATAGTAGCTAGAAAAACAGCGGGGCGGAAAAAAATTGTGTTAGGGAAATGGCTGGGGTGGCCGGACAAATTCAACTCGTGGCTTAACGAAGAAGATGTGCAATAAATGGGCGAGTCATCTCTGTTTACCATCATATCAGACGCTGGTGCTGCATAGCGACGGAACAAAATGGACAAGAAGAATACGGGATTCTTTGTGACGCTGCCTAGTAATGCCTCGGCTCATGTATATCCCACTAACAAGATATGGAACTACAGGACGAAGTTAGCTAGACCCATCATACTGACTGAGCCTTATGAGGTGGGATTGATCGAGATCCAATACCCCAGAGTTTGGAACAGTTTCCAAATCAAAGATGCAGATGTGATTGTCCAAAATTATAAAACAAAACAGCCTTTGACAATCTCCATGTCACCCGGTTTTTATGACTCGATACCCAGATTAGTTAAAAAAGTCAATTCACGCTGTGTACAGCATCAAGCATGCGCTAACATAAGCATGCATTACAGCAATGTTACAAATTTAATTTATTTTACGGGTGCTGAGGGAAATACTTTCACATTTAAAGGCAGACTAGCCGAAATACTTGGCTTTAACCCAGGGCAACCGCTTTCAATGTCTGAAATCTATGGTACGCGAAAACAAATGCAAGCACCTCACCCTGCAGACATTCATGGTGGAAGCTACAATATATTTGTGTATAGTGACATTGTGGATTACCAGCTAGTGGGTGATAGTCATGTACCGCTTTTAAGCTGTATAAATGTGTCCGACGATGGACGTCGCATGCCCACTCTGACTTATGACAAGCCACACTACACATCTCTCTCCAAGTCAACTATTGATGATATAGAGATTTCGTTAAAAAACAACCAGAATAAATATATACCATTTTCTTACGGGAAAGTAGTAGTAAAATTACATTTTAGACTGCTGCGGGAGAAAATTTAACAGAAAATGTTACGCACCCCATACGCGAGCAATGATGCAAGATATGTGACTTATTATATGAACCAGGCCGGCGGGGAGCTACCCGGTTTTATAGGATCGAGTACACAATATGGTCAAGGCCTCAGAGGCATATTTCGTAATCTATTTAGAATGGCGGTACCGGTGTTTAAAAAAGGATTTTGCATGGCTATGCCACATTTAAAAACCGCTGCCACGAATATTATGGGTGATGTTGTGTCCAACAAAGCGAGAAACACGGTGTCTAAAAAACAAGACATAAACAGATTGTTGGTGTTCACACGGAAGAGCGCGAAAAGACCTCCTTCCGGAAGTGGGCATTCCGTCGAACACATTAAAAGGCGGAAAACAAAGGGAAAAACAGTAAAAAAGAAAGCAACCAGCAAAGCCTGCAGAGCAAAGTGTGGGCAGGAGGGACGGACAGAGAGACATATTCTAAGCTGAGAAAAAATCTACAACAATGTCGCTAATACATGAGCAGTCGGATGAATGTGTGAAAACAGAGCTGGATCTATTCACCGTACCGTACACCCAGACCTCTATTGAAAAATCAACTTTTGTGGAAATTTCACCAGTTTCGGCAATTACCGACACAGGCCCAATAGAATTCTACATATCGGCAAGTGGTGAAGACTACCTTGATCTGAATGACTCTTATCTGTACACCCGTGTGAAAATCACAAGAGCGGATGGAGCAAATCTGGCAAACGGCGTGGATGTGGGTTTTATAAATTATCCGGGATGTACACTCTTCTCGCAAGTGGCTATAATGCTGGGAGACAGACTAATAACACAATCCTCCAATACCTATCCATACCGAGGGATAATTGAATGTTTAATCAACTATTCAGGCGACACATTGGATACACAGTTTGCCACGGGACTGTTTAGCAAAGATACAGGGGATATGAATAATTCTTCAATATTGGGGAATGACAGAGGCCTTGCAGCGAGAGGACGATACACAGGAATGGGACGCATTGTCGAATTAATTTCACCGATACATGCCGATTAGTTTTTTCAAGAGAAGCTGATGCTCAACAGTATCGATATTTCTTTAAAATTCATATGTGCAAAGGATGAATTTGTCCTCATGACACCGGATGCTGAACAATACATGGTCAAGATAGTTTCGGCCAGTCTCTTTGTCAAGAAGGTAGTTGTATCACCTTCAGTTAGGCTAGCGCACAGCAGGGCGGTACAACATGCAAATGCTAAATATGCAATTGATAGAGTGTCTCTCAAGACATTTTCAATCCCCGCCGGAACCAGAGTATGTAACCAGGAAAACCTGTTTCTGGGGCAGATACCGAAATTTGTCATTATCGGTTTTGTCGATAACGAAGCATATACAGGAAGCTATGTAAGGAATCCATTTAATTTTGAGCATTACGATACAGAATACATTTGTCTACATGCTGAGGGGCAGTCTTTTCCAGCAAGGCCGTTTCAACCCATGTTTAATAGGGATCAATACGCAAGAGAGTATTACCAGCTGATTCAAACTACTGGTCGACACGTAAAAGACAGATCGTTAGCTGTGACGCATCATGATTTTGGACATGGATACGCATTGTTCTGCTTCAACCTAGAGCCGGACGGCGGGTGTTCGAGAAATGTTTCTCTCATCAAAACAGGCAATGTGAGACTTGAGACACGTTTCAGAGTAAAAAAGCAAAACATAGTTTTACAAAACAGAATAAATTAATCAAAAATGCAACCAGGTGTCAGCAGATCTAGGTACAGGAGAGCTGTGTGCATCGGAGTCAGAGAGTTTTCTTTTTTCCCTGCATGCACTATACCCTTCTTATAATCTGCTATAGCACTACAGACTTGTGTGTTGGGTATTGCAGATAACAGAACATTTAGATCAGCCAGGGTTTTAAAAAAAATATCCCACCCTACTGGTCTTGAGGTGTGTAATGTGTTTTGTGACGCAGTAACATTTTTTACCAAATCAAACAGGTGTGATCCTCTTATTGTTCGATTATTGACAATAATCTCGCCCAGGTCAGTCCACGATATTACATTGGCCTGTGACAATGTTTCCAAAATGTGTTGTCCTTTATTCACCCTCTTTTTGGGTAAATGTTTTAAGATGTTGTCAACAACAGTGTCCTTTACGGCATGGGTGTTATCACCATTATCATCAATGCCTTGCGATTTTTCAACAACCTCTTGATTGTCGGGCAGTGACAAAGTTAAAACTGCTTTTTTGTGTTCACCCTGTCTAACCAGGGATAGGTATCTCTGTAAGATGCCTGCATATTTTTTAGCCTTTTCATAAACTATTATGTCCGGCTGTTTTAACAGATCAAGCATTTCTCTGTCCAGTTCATTTAGAGCAGCAAGACATATAGATCCCTCGTTTTGATCTTGTTTTTTCAGTGACTCCAGCTGATGTTGCAGTACCAAAAACATTTTCTGTGTATGCTCCATATTATTATTATTATTTTCCCGATAATAGACTGGTGATAAAGGGAATAGCAGCCCCCAACAACGGCAATAAAAATCCGCTCCATCTCTGGTTGATGGTCTTCTTTTTTCGCAAAAGTTTAACTTTTTTATGGGCAATGAGTTTAATCGCTTTTCTTTTCTTTTTCAGATGGCTGTATTGTTTTTTACTCAAGGGTATGTTACCACGAAGTACGTTGAGGGCAATCTCACACAGTGCATTAATAAAATCCGATCCTGCGTTAGCCACAATAACCCGGCGCTGTGTTGGTGTGGACTTGTACAACAACTCCAAAAGAGATCAGTTTCTACGCATGCGAGGTGACATGGTCACCCTCGCTGCTTTTTAGAGAGGTATACAACCTGTTGGTCGGAGAGCAAATTGGTTCTGAGGCACAGTCGGTCTGGCGTCTTTGCTTTATAATCAATGGGGAGGTAGCCGAATGGGGGGCTGGTGGCGTCGTTAAAAGCCTCCAAGAAAAATTTAGTGTCACCAGGAAACATTTGCCTCCCCAACAGCGTAATTTGATATTTATCCCCGGGGATTTTTAAACAGAACTAGATAATTAGTATTTAAACTAATTGTACGACTGGCTTTCCCCTGGATGAATAAGTTTTGAACCAGATATGTACAACTCAGATTCCTGTGGTGCACATATTTGGTGAATATGTTTTGGACCTCAATGTTGTTGCTGGCATTATTCATTAAATCATCAATAATCAGCAATTTTTTTTTTCTGGTGGCAATAAAGTATCATCGCACAGAGACTCGGGTAGGCCGTTCACAAATTTGATATTTCGCACTTGTAGGAGTTGATCATACAAAGACTGCCAACATGAGTAAATGTATACAATATTATATATTTCGGGGGATATGACCTTTGACACGTTCTGAATTATTTTTTTAACAAAAAATGTCTTGCCGCAATTTGATGGACCACTCACCACCAGACTAAATGGATGTTGTAGGCGGCAGTCAAAATCAGTTTTGGGTTTAATAGCCATAAGGAAGTGTGGTGTAATCAGGAAGTACCCTGCGCTTATCATACACCACCCTAACCTTTTTACAGACTGTTTTATTTTTCAGACAGAGTCTCTTTTTATCTCTCGTGATGGTGTCAGACGTGGTGGTTATGTGGGTGTTCGATGCACGATCGGACACAAAGGATTTAATGAGGCCCGATAATGACTCGTGTGTGACAACACCCCTGTTTTGTGCATTCAGTGTGACTCCCTTACACTTGACCTGTGTTTTGCCATGTTTCGTCCGATAAGCATAACATTTGGGACCCCCTGAAACAAACTCAGTGATGAAATCCTCACCATCAGCACCACACACCTCCCCTGCATTGATCTCATCAGTCAAGTCGCCCAGATATGGCCCCAGAGGTGGGACCCACACCCCGCTTTTGGCTGTAAAAACAACCCTGTCTGTGTCATAGTACAGCACCCACTCCTGCAGTTTGTCTAACAAATCATACAGCATCATTCTGGCATAGGCTGTTGTCATGGCACCGACAAAGACATTGACATCCCTGATTCTAGATCCACGTGCATCAGCGTGGCGCCACTGGGCCATAGCCACTTTCTCACTGATGAAGCAGAACTGTCTCACATCATAGTGATCGATGAACATGAGCTGTGTGAATCCAGCAGGATCAGTGATCAGCTCGCATGAAGGCATGTTATTACGCATACAGAACCTGCCCCACAAAGAGTTGAGGAGAAGTTTGTTACAGCTCCTAACTGCTTTGTTTACCTTGATCTTGTCCGGGTCAAGCCTGATCCCCTCCTTTTCAAAGTAGTCATCGACGTATTTCTGCTGATCACCCTCTGTTTTGACATGAGAGGAGTAACCCCAAGCCTCCTGCTTACATTTCAGAAATGTCTTGACATACTCTCGAAACAACGTGTCTGACTTGTCGGAGAAATGCCACACTTCGTCAATAACCACCACCTGGTACCCTTTTTCAACGAGACCCATACACCAGAAAGTTGCCTCTCACCATCACAGTGTGTGCACTCAGCGGCCTGGTTTAACTCTTCGGCACAAGTGCGGCATAGTGGGAACATGAGTTTTTTATGACACCTGTAGGGGAGGACTGGGTGAAGAAGACGTCTGGGTGGGAGCACAGTGCATTTTCCAAGCCCGAAATACTTATCCAGGGATTCAAAATCTCTCTGGATAATCTGCGGGTGACCTATCGGATACGGTTTTCTGGACTGCACAAATGGATACAAGCTTGTGAAGTCAACATACAGAATCATTTCACCAGATTCTGTCACATGATACAACTTCATAGCATTGGTGCGTCCTCCGAAGATAGCCTGTCGTGGATCAAGACGTTCAGGAGCTTTGTACGTGGCTAAAAATGCCTGGACAGCTGGGTCCGTCTTGGTCATCTCTGCCCATTCGCACTCCCACATCACAACAACGCTCAGACCAAAACTATTCTCCAGAGCAGACACCTTGTTCATAAATGAACAATACAGCTCGCCGTAAGAGGCCTTGCATACAGGTTTGATGTCTGACTGGTCATGACACTTGACACAACCATGAAAAAAGCAACCTGCAAATTCATAACATGTCTTGGTGACTGCATTATACCCGTTTACAAAGTAGTTGCCTACTTTGTGCTCACCCAGATTGCATGCGTGTTGGATTGCTAAGTTTTCAGTGTGTGCCAGGTATCCCAACCACTGCATGGAGACTGCAGAGTACGTTTTGTTCTGGCTTACATACGCTCCCTCATACGTGAGTGCCAGAGTGTCTTTGGGTAGGAAGAGTGTCTTGAACACACCCATACAGCTAGACGCAAGAGTGGTGAAGGAGTAGGGATCGAGCTGTGTACAACCCAGAAATGTTTTGCGGTAAATTGTACAGGCTCGCTGCAGGACTTCCACATCATTAACACAATAGCGCTTGATCTCTTTCTGAAAATCAAAAGTCTCATCACGAACTGTGTTATACCACCGCATGAATACCTCCTTCTCTTCACTGGTCTTGGTGTCGTAGCCGTAGTAGGATGGCTCTGGGTACGGTCCGACATAGTGCGCATTTTCCCTGGTGTTGAACCTGTGCGGGAAATAGCCTTTCTCGAGATCTGCAAAACCCATGGCAGCTGGTGTCTTAGACAGTCTCATGGGCAGGAAGCTGAATGAATCAAGCCATCGCTGTTTGTACGCCTCGTCGTACATCAGGATAATCCTACTGCACCTCATCGTCAGCTTAGGGATGAGACGACTCTGTGCAAAGTACTCCAACACAAGGTAGTTGTCAAAACCTGAGGCGTTGTGTGCAATAAATGTGTAGAAGCTGTATTTCGGACTTCTGAAGTGTTTAACAAACTCAGCTACACAATTTTTGCCATTAAAGCAAAACTTCTGTCCCTCCATGTCAATAGTACAGACAAAGTTAGCCTCATGCTTTCCATCATGATACTGTGTCTCAAAGTCATAAAATATGTACTTTGTTGTGGGTTCTTGTCTTTTAACATTGTGTGTTCACTGCAATGTGTGCATGCGGGTGCACGACACTGATGCGGTTTGCTAGCTTTTTTGTAAATTCTTGAGCATGCATCACAGTACTTTAAGGTGTCGCATGGCACAAGATCGTGTTTATTGTTTTTCAGCTTGTGATTGTCAAAACAGCTTCTGGATTTACAGACCCGCTTGCATGTTTGACACTTCACACTTACATCTGTTGTGGTTTGGCACTGAGTAAAACATACATTACATATAACACTACAGTTGTCCCACAGTGGCTTATCATATGTCTTATAACAGTAGTCACAGACATACGATGCCCCAAAAAAACCCTGCTTGTTTTCGATCAGATAATAATGTTCGTTGTGTAGATAAAGCCAAATTGTGTGTGGGTGGGGATTGTTATGTGTTTGGTAATGCACCAGGTGCTTACGTCCTGTACCATGGTGAAAGACTATTATTTTCACATTCAATTGTTTTTTAAATTTTGTGATGTCTGAAAATGACACCTTGTTCATGGGATCAAACCCGACGGCTCTACAGAGCTGTCTTGCAAATTGGTCTTTTTCGTACTCTGACATATCACAGTGAAGAGCATGGGCTAAACACATAGAGAAACATAGATTATTTTCTGTGTTCCCTGGGTTGTACAGATGCTTGTCCTTTTTAAGCAGGATTTCATCATACGGGACACTGCCCAATTTCAAGCGCGCACCCCCACTTCTGCCTCTTGCAACTGTGACTATGAACTCCAGCTCATCGTCCGTCATCGAAGTATCGTTGCTCTGCATGGCCTGAGCAATTTCTTCTGAAAACAAATCAGAGCTGTACTCGTCATGCGCATGTAAAATAGCTTGTACATCGCTAGCAAGAGAGGGACCTCTCAAGACGGCATTTAAAACACTACCATGAGGTGAATCTGACAAGGCATGATCAATCACACTGCACAGACTATTTCTGACCCGTACGGGCACCTGATCCACATTATCTGGATTGATGTCTCTCAAATCAATGCATTGTCTTAATTCAAAGGAATTGAATGGGGGTACGTCTTGTTGTGGAAAATCCAGCATAAACAATGCACAGGAGACAGGATGAGATCTGAAGAACAACCTGGGCATCTTTATTGTACAGATGTAGAAATCAGTACTGATGACAAACAGAGTCTCGACCAAGACCGAAGGAAGCCTCCCTAGCTTTTCTTCTACTCTCTTTTATGCTGTTAGGTGTGTGTGTGTGTGTGTGTGTGTGTGTGTGTGTGTGTGTGTGTGTGTGTATGTGTATGTGAATTCTCCAGATGGCTCCTCATGATGACATGTCTGCCCCGCAACACTTTGTTTAGGTTCGTCTTGACCCTGGCAGAGATTAAATGTTCCAACAGACAAATAGTTTGGGCTCCTGCACGACAGCCTTGCTTATAATCTCAGGGTCGTGGGGCTGCAGGAGCAGGCCAGCCTAGATTATTTGTAGCTTCTTACTAAAAGATAATTACTCTATATTTCTTAACCTAAATGTATGAAGAGATTCTCCTACATCCACATTATCTGGATTGATGTCTCTCAAATCAATGCGTTGTCTTAATTCAAAGGAATTGAATGCGGGTACGACCTCTCCAGGCATTATCACCTGATTTGAAAATTTTTTTTGGAGGTTCCATTGTACTATGTCTTATTTTTTATTTGGGCCTAGCACTTTTTTTTTTACCAACGTTTCGACAATGTCGTATACTGTTGACAGAGAATGCAATACTTTTGCAATGGTATATTCTAAATTTTTTGTGTTTTTGGCCTGTAACTCAAACTTCTGGTCTTGTTTGGTGTTGAGATCCTCAAAACCTTTTGTGACTGCCTGTAGTATGCTAGCGCAGTCCCCAACACACACATCCGAAGTCTGTGTGGCCTGATCACACTTGCTGACTCCTGTTGCCACAGTGTTATCCGCTACCACACAGGGTTGCGATTTGCACAACTCTAAACAAATCCGATTTATTTGCGATAGGTCTGATTTGGCTATGTTGAAAGAATCCCCACCGGACCCAGTGATTAAATTCTGGTCATCCTGAGCATTGTCAACATTTACATATGATTGACTGCTCGCTACAACAGGAACACCATAATCAAAGCTATCTAAAAAGGCAATGATATCAAAATTGCTTTGTGGTGACACAAGTGCCAACTTATCTTTAGAAGCTTGCAGTCCTGGATCCGTGGCTCGGTCAGATTCTTTTTCAGGTAGGACCTCTGATGGTGTGTGAAGGTTTGAAGTAATAGATTCCACAGTTTGCAGTGTGCAGTCCTCGGTTTGGCCAGATTCTTTTTCAGGCTGGACGTCCGATGGTGGGTGAAGGTCTCTGGTGTTTGTCTGGTGTACAACAGCTTCGACAATCACTGGACGTCTTTGGATAAGGATGAGTAAAGTTAGTTGTTTTTCTTTACTCGAATATTGACACACAGTATGTATACATGATATGTACCTTTTACTTGGGTGTGAGGTCTCTCCTGCAGATTTGCGCTTTCGTTGCTGTTGCTGCTGCTGCTTTTTCACCTTTGGCACTTGAGCTTAAGAAATATAAAAAACACAGAAATGGTATAAAACAAATTTTGCATGTTCCAGCACCCGTGGAATTGTATATGAATATCTTAAAACGTACCTTGAAAATCATCATCATCTTCTATGACAATTGGCTGTGTCTGCCCCCAGAAGACAGCACCAGAGTGGTAGCTGCAATAAATTGATGCTTAATTGTGTGTTTACTAAATACAAAAATAAATAAATAAATAAAAAAGTAGTAGTAGCTAGACAGACTTTCATACCTGTTAATAGGCGGCTTGCCTTTCGATTTGTTCTCTCTACTCAGCTTATTTACAGACGGTTTGTCGCCTTTGACTTTAAAACAGATAAATAAATGATAATTTAAGGTGAGTAAGGTACATTTGGAAAAAAATAAAATAAAAAAATAAATAAATAAAATGTTGTATGATAAAAGACGTGGATACTCACGTGCTTGCTGCAAGATCCATGGCAGAACAGGAGTTGTTGATTTTGGCAGGATGTGAAAAAAACGCAAACACGACCACAATGAATCAGAGGTGGGCCTGGGATGCAATTTATACATGCTTACCTAGGTTTGACGCGCCCCTATAGGCGGTACCAAAACCTCCCATTTTAACACGTTTACAGAGTTATAGACCGATCAAACAAAACAAAATGACAAGACTAAATAAAAACACATATTTCTCAGACACATCTACAACTGTTGATAAAAACATCAAATCTGACTCAGAAAAATAAAATCTTCGGAAAGTTTGAGGAAACGGTCTGCCTCAATGCGATACATTTCAGGCCCTGTACCACTGGTCCATTGCGATGTATAAATCACCTCAGGAAAACCAGGCTGGTCAAGGTCTCGACAGGCCACAGAACGAAAGTTTCCAGTCTTTTACAGACAGACTTACATCTAGCCCCTGCTCTTCACTCTCGCACTTTACACACAGCGTCACAGCGTGACGCGACTATCGCAATATTTCAGCCTGTATACGTACCCATTGGCCCCTTCGTATTCTATATTAAACGCGTACGGTGATCCTTTAGTTAAACCCCGAACCCTTCGCTTCTCATGGCAAGGTGTTGCAGTCAAGTCTGTTACGCATGCCGCATCAGGAGAGGACGTACCTTCACAGAAGACGTTGCCCGCAAAAAATCCCATTTTGTCAATTTGCTCCCGTCCTACAAACGCTCGGTGGAAAAAAAAAAGAAATGAGGAGTGAAAAACAAGAGCACAGCCACTCACTTCTATTCACGCAGATTAACACACCCACAAAGGAGGAGTCACAGCAGGTTCTGACGTCAGTTCCCCCTCCCACCAGGATGTGGCGTCAGTGACTTTTTATTTTCCCGGATGTGACATCACCCCCTCACACTTTGTTTTGATATGGATTAATGCATGTTCCAGGGCCCAAAGATGAGTCCAGCTTACTTCCTGATCATTTGGATACAGGCTTAGAGGCGGAGCTCAGGACATGGCCAAACAAGGGGCCTCAATTTCCCAGCATTACGTGCCTTGAGCCTTTGCCAAACTGCAAGACAGTACAGACCTGACATGTTGAGGGGTGTCCAGAGCCCTGCTGCTCAGCGGAGAGGGGACTAAGGACAAAGCAGAGAGGGCCAAGGAGAGAGGACCTGGGAGAAAGGACAGAGGAGTGGAGGAGAGGCAAGAGAAACTGGTAAAGAATATACAGCACCAACCTTTACATAAGTCTTTTCATTGGCAGACACAACCCTGTACCAACTATCCCTCAGTATGTATACATATTGTTCCAAGGATCTGTTTATCGACTTAGTCTGACTGAAGTCACGCTAAATCAAATTTCTTATAGTTTGACTAACTTGCCTGGTAATGTGGTTGGAGATTGATTTTCTCTCCCATGTATACACCTTAATGAAACTCAAAATCACTGGTCTAAGTGATTAGAGCACGCTTCAGTGTCTGCATGTAAGGCTTTAAGCCAGACATTGACTAGCATGGATACGTTGCTTGGAAGCCTGGTAAGCAAAAAAAAGGAAAACTGGTGTTTTCATCCTTTGAAGTTCATCGCATTAGCCTCTTGCTCACACCAACTGTAGCAGAGACAATCACAATTCTGCAATGACTGGATTTTCACGCAGTGCATGTTAACTGGGACAAGAGTCCGGTTAAATCACCTAATCAAGCCATGACTGTAGCTCGACTTAGTTGTTCATGTAGACAGACAGGCTCACAGATTTTATCCTAGGGTTGACTATGACCTCACTGCCAATTTATATATATATACACTCACCGGCCACTTTATTAGGTACACCTGTCCAACTGCTCGTTAACACTTAATTTCTAATCAGCCAATCACATGGCGGCAACTTAGTGCATTTAGGCATGTAGACATGGTCAAGACAATCTCCTGCAGTTCAAACCGAGCATCATTATGGGGAAGAAAGGTGATTTGAGTGACTTTGAACGTGGCATGGTTGTTGGTGCCAGAAGGGCTGGTCTGAGTATTTCAGAAACTGCTGATCTACTGGGATTTTCACGCACAACCATCTCTAGGGTTTACAGAGAATGGTCCGAAAAAGAAAAAATATCCAGTGAGCGGCAGTTCTGTGGGCGGAAATGCCTTGTTGATGCCAGAGGTCAGAGGAGAATGGCCAGACTGGTTCGAGCTGATAGAAAGGCAACAGTGACTCAAATAACCATCCGTTACAACCAAGGTAGGCAGAAGAGCATCTCTGAACACACAGTACGTCGAACTTTGAGGCAGATGGGCTACAGCAGCAGAAGACCACACCGGGTGCCACTCCTTTCAG